>JAEQML010077184.1:0-12996 GCA_016904865.1 Pissodes strobi
AGTTTCAGTTAGTTCCAATTTATTTTAGTCATTAGAACTGATTCCGACAATCAATTTAAGTTTAAATAAACAAGCTAACACGATCTCCCACGCGTACGACGTTATGTGTGGTAAATGTAGCATGCACTTTTTCACGATTTGAGGCCCTATTTAGGAAAACAGAAACATTTTCAATGTTAAAACAAAACGATAACCTAAACCCGCAAGCGCGACTATGCAACAAATCTCTCACAGGATACATGCTCGTTTACTGTTGCAACGTTGCGACCTCCGCCCGACGGTCGTAAAATATCAGTACATTTACGACCGTCGATCGCGAACATCTGTTAAAATACAGCTGCTTCAAATGCTCCGCGTAACGCGCGTATACGGGCCACAATGAATTTGGCAGCGGTGCACGCTTTGTGCCGGAACGCTGTGTCCGCATTTAGAACAAGCGGCATTTTGCGTACATTTCATACCAGATTTATCGTTAAATATTAAATATTACTTTAAGGCGCTCACGTTGGTCTGTTTTCGAACTAGTGACTGACGTTACTGACTATTATTTTCGTCTTGTACTGTAGTAAACAGGATGCAGATGTGGTAACAAAGCAAAAATGCTGGTTATTTGTATCTAAATATCGACGAACATACACAAAGGAAAATTTATGTAAATTTCTATCAGATAGATACTCAACTCATGACTTTGTGTGTGAGCAAATGCAACATCGACAGAAAACGTTTAACTCACATGTTTGCTTAATTTTTTAACAGTTTTTTATTTTATTTCAGTCAAGCATTTCCAAAAAAAAATTAAAAAGAACTGTCTAAAGCCTAATAAAAAATATGGAGTGATCAGGGAGTGACTAAGTTATCAGAAGAAGTGAAAAATCTACATTATTAGAATATCTTTAGAAGGTGGTTATGTGAAGTATTCGTCACTGTCAATCAATCAGATTTCTCATTTCTTTCTGTATGTTTCCTACTTCTTTTTGTACATTTCCAACTTCATTTTACACATTTTCAACTTCTTTTTGTACAGTATATTGTTTACTTCTTTTTCAAATTTCTCAATTTTGTCCATTCAATATTTTCTGTAATTTTCCTTGCTCGCCTACAATTACATCCAGCATCAAATTCTGAAGCTGATCCTGTTCTATTTGCTTTTTATTTTCTTGGTCTTGTAAAATTTCTGAAGCCGATCCTGTTGCTTGCCTTTTGTCTTCTTGGTCTTCTGAAGCCGGTCCTGTTCTGTTTGCCTCTCGGAATTTAGATTTTCCATGAAATCGGCCATCACTTTATTTATTTGCTCAATTTCTGCTGTTTGTTGCCTCATATTGACCATAGAATGATATAAAATGTTCCCAGAATCAACCAATCAAAACGGTCTCGTTGACGTACTTCTCTCCTCGAAGAATACTTCAAAATCCGGTCCGTTCACAATCCAACTTCTGACAACAAATGTTACGTTTTTCCCATGGGTTCTGAACGAAATACAACTTTTACTATTTTATAATAATACTCTCTTCATTCTTTATCACTCTATACAATTAAACACATTAAACTACTCTTATAACTTTACAACTAATAGCTCTTTAAAATTCAATACTCAATGATTAACTAACTGCAACTCGCCGCTGTCCGCTATTTACATACAATCTAAAATCTATCGCGATCACTATGGACGAAGCGAGGCCTCTCTATATAATTCTCGACCAGCCATCAGGAGAATGCCACAGTTCCTGAATCTTCGCGGCCGGGGATGACTCATACGTGGACGCGACAAAGCTAGTTCTATAGGGTAGCACAAAAACATTCGGATGGTTGCTAGCCGTGACACTATTTATATATTTACCCTTGATCATCTTGCTATTTTTATTTTGATAATAGAATAAAAATACGGAAAAAATATTGCTTGGTTTTTATTGCCTTATAATACAAAAGAAAATTACCTTAAGGATACAATGTTAACATTTATAGCTATATGACTATTCTACTGAGAACTAACCTTATTTAAAATGCATCTCCAATCTTCGGCTTTGCTTTGTAAATCCATCTATAGCGTTGTCGTAAAATTTGGTTCCTCAAAAAGTTCCTGTTCAATGGAAAGCATTGCCAAAGCAGAAAGTCTTTCTTGTCCTGTAGAGGTTCTGTTAAAGGTCTTAATCCTTTTGAGTGTAGAAAAACTACGTTCTGCTGAGTGCTGACGTACTTGTCGCAGGTATGGTAAGTATAAGTTTGCAAAGTCTGAGCGTTTCGGGCCAAGCATGATGTAGTCCACGTTCTCTGATTGAATTTAATAAATCACTAACACTATTTTTATTTAAGCCTTCTGAAATATTGTATATAACACCCAGTTCAGAACGCAACGCGGGAAGGGGATAATTTCGTTTTTAAGAATCAAAAGCTCAAAAAATGTTAGTTATTAAATCTATCGTATATGTGAGTCGAAATATTGTCCATGATTTCGTAAAACAGGTTACAAGCTCTAAAACGGCGTTTTATCCACAATACAAAACTACGTTTTAGTGCATTTTGCCGAAGGTTTCAAACCCCAACATATACCTTGAGACGGAAATAGTCAATGACGTCAGTCAGTAGTTCGAAAACAGACCAACGTGAGCGGCTTAAAGTAATATTTAATATTTAACAATAAATCTGGTATGAAATGCTCGCAAAATGCCGCTTATTCTAAATGCGGACACAGCGTTCCGGCACAAAACGTGCACCGCTGCCAAATTCATTGTGGCCCGTATACGGGCGTTACGCGGAGCATTTGAAGCAGCTGTATTTTAACAGAGGTTCGCGATCGACGGTCGTAAATGTACTGATATTTTACGACCGTCGGGCGGAAGTCGCAACGTTGCAACAGTAAACGAGCATGTACCCTGTGAGAGATCTGTTGCATAGTCGCGCTTGCGGGTTTAGGTTATCGTTTTGTTTTAACATTGAAAATGTTTCTGTTTTCCTAAATAGGGCCTCAAATCGTGAAAAAGTGCATGCTACATTTGCCACACATAACGTCGTACGCGTGAGAGATCGTGTTAGATTGTTTATTTAACCCTTTAAGGACGGATTTAATTTTCTTATTGGTTTTTAGCTTCCAGCTAAAAATTTTACATTTTGGGAATGTACAAATAAGAGAAAATGAGTTTTTTGAATTTTCTAATCAGTTTTTTTGTGAAAAAACTGGTGGTGCCTCTATGGCACCACTAGGAAACTGATACATTAAAGTATTATTTCTTATGGAAAACAGTTAGTTTTCTCGGTAAGACAAAGACCCACTTTGCATGTGGAGCAGTTTCATCTACTTCGATGCGGTTGCAACCGTGTGCTGCAAAGTGCACAACGAATTTTGGTTCCATAAATTGGCTGCGAGCAACTTTATTCGGATCTCCTTTCGGGTGGCATGACCTTGAACCGGTTTTGGAACTTCAGTGCTTCTTCTTTCTCGGGTATGCATTGATGGACCCGTACCTATCATTCTAGTTGTTACCACAAAGCGAAAATCCTTTAGATTCAGTCCTCTGGCGCGCAGAGAGCATGCTTTGTACACGATGAAAGCATTGACCAATGCTACGTCTACGAAATGCCAAAAAAGTTTTGGCCACCATTTTTGCGACTTTCTATCCACTTTATAACTACCAACATACCGGTTTCATCTATCTACGAAGTTCATGTGCATGTTGTAATCCTTCACCAAGGCCAAACATGGAATATCAGTCGAAGTTCCATCCTTCCAGTAACAGTGTCTTTAGGATCATAAAAATTGCTTATGTGTCTTTCCACTGCAAAATACACCACTCCTTTAGAGCTTATTCTCCAATATGAATCACCTCTCTTTTTCATGCTTTTCTCCGACCTCAGATCCTTTGGTTCACCCTGGCGATGGCGCCCTCTTCTAGAAATTCCACACGCGTCAGTCTTATCTGCCAATAGTTCCTGTGGCAGCTGAATCCAATTGGAGATATTGTCGAAGCCTCGGTCGAAGTAAACACGGTGATATTTCCCGACTAATGAACGAGTGAGATCTTTCACAACTTGACTGCCAAGATTCGATTCGGGCTTATCAATGACAAGCGCCCCAGTGGTCCCAAAAGAAACCACAAATATTTGTAATAGTAATAGAGAACAAACAGAAAATTCGAACACCTTCAATACATAGATGCACTCACATCACCATATTTCAATCAAAAATAGTGTTCAATTCACTTTTCACGATACTTTTTTTGATATGTATATCCTCAGAAATAAACACTCGTCAACAAACTTGAAAACATTGAAATTCCAGAACAAATGAGCTGCCGGAACGTGGCATGCAGAAAAAGCCCGCCCGTGCGGCTGGGATTTAGTGTGGGCAATATCAAGCTACACAGCGTGTAAGAGTGGTCCCGTCCAACGCTCACTAGGCCGCATAAAAATTATTTTGAATGGTGGTTCCAGTGTGGAACCACCGGGACGAAAAGGGTTAAACCTAAATTGATTGTAACGTATCGGAATCAGTTCTAATGACTAAAATAAATTGGAACTAACTGAAACTAACCGAAAGTGTATTGAACGACTATCCAAAACTAACGAAAAGCATCAAAACGGGCTAAAACGTATCGAAATAGATTTAAAATATTGAAGTAAGTTAAAACTAACCCAAATAAACCGAATTTTGGTGACTAACCAAAACTAACCAAAAACATTAAAATTGCTTATAACGTATCGGAACCGGTTTAAATTATTAAAATAAATTGGAACTAACTGGAAGTGACCGAAAGATGATTGAATGACTATCCAAAAATAACTAAAAGCACCAAAACGGGCTAAAACATATCGAAATAGATTAAAAAGATTGAAGTAAGTTAAAACTTACCCAAATTAACCGAATTTAGGTGACTAACCAAAACTAACCAAAAGCATTATAATTGCTTATGACATATCGAAAGGTGATAATGTCTAATCAAAACTAACCAAAAGTAACTAAGAGCACCAAAACGGGTAAAACATATCGAAATAGATTAAAAATATTGCAGTAAGTTAAAATTAACCCAAATTAACCGAATTTTGGCGACTAACTAAAACTAACCAAAACATTAAAATTGCTTATAACGTACCGGAACCGGTTCAAATGACTAAGATATATTAAAACCAACTGAACTTTACTGAGACTTGACTGAACAACTAACCAATAACTAAAAGCATCAAAACGGGCTAACACGCATCGAAATAGATTTAAAATAATGAAGTAAGTTAAAACTAACTTAAATTAACCGAATTTTGGTGACTAACCAAAAACCCTAAAATTGGTTATAGTGTAACGGAACTGGTCCAAATGATTATAATAAATTAAAATTAAGTGAAATTCACCGAAAGTTGATTGAACGACTAACCAAAATGGACCAAAAGTAACCAAAGGCATCAAAAGGGGCTAAAACAAGTTGAAACTAACAATTTACCGAATTTTGGCGACTAACCAAAGTTAACCAAAAACATCAAAATTGGATATGACGTATCAAAAAAAGTCAAAAATCTCTTTATTTTAGAAAATACAATTTGCATGATGTATTAACAAAATGGCGTCAAAATAGTAATCTTAAACTTAAACATAAACTTAAAACAAAAACTACAAACTCAAATAACACTAGTGACAAAGCAGACACACAATTAAAATGAAGAATGAGATTATAAATTAAAATACTCAGAAGATAAAGTTAAGAAAATTGACACAGACATTAAAATTATTAAAGTTAACAGTCAACAGGTAATTATAAATTTAAAATGATTAAAGTTAAAATTGACAGTTATTAAAATTATTGAAGTTAAAAATGGTCAAGTAATTATGGACTGTTGAGAAACTCAGCAACATTGTATGGCTCAATGTCAATTAGGTTTTTCATTACTTCTTTCTTGAAGTGAAAGACATTTTCAATTTGTTTTATTCGATCAGGCAGTTTGTTATAGTATTTTATACAAGAATAGGCAGGGCTGCGCCTATATAGTGTCATCCTATGCCCGGGAATGTTGTAATCACTTGACCTGGTGTTATGGTCATGTCTAGGCAGGTGTTATATAAAGAGATGTTTATTTTTATGTAAGAAAAGCACATATTCGTACACATGCATTGCTGTTAGAGTGAGCAAACCATGCTGCTTGAAGACACCTCTGCACGACTGAAGCCCACTCATACCAAGCACAACTCGAATTGCTTTCTTTTCTATTAGGAATACCCGCTCAGCTCGTATGCTGTTACCCCAAAGCATTATGCCAAATCTAAGAACTGAATTGAAATTAGCATGATAAGTCATCAATAATGCTTCAAAGTCGAGGTAGTTTTTCAAAACTCGTAGACTGTAGCAACAGCTGCCCAGTTTTCCCGAAACATAATCGACCTCCCTGTCCCAACCAAGGTGGCAGTCAACAACTATACCTAGGAACTTTGCCTCTGCCGTGAAAGTTATGTTTTGATTCAGTAAGTTTGCCTCAGCTAGGCACTCACAAGTTGATTGTTTAGTTCTAAAAATTACAAAATGTGATTTTTCTGCATTGAGTACCAGGCTGTTCTGGACAAACCACTCACTCACCGACCCCAAACACATGCTATGACCATCGGATCCGGTTCAAATGACTAAAATAAATTAAAACTAACTAAACTTAACCAAAAGATGTTGAACCAAAACTAATCAAGAGTAACCAAAATGGGCCAAGACATATCGGAACAGATTAAGAATAAAATAAGTAACTAACCCAAATTAACCGAATTTTTTCGACGACCTACATTATTAACCAAAAACGTTTAAATTGTTTTAACGCATCGGAACCGGTTCAAATGGCTCAAATAAATTGGAACTTACTGAAAGTAACCGAAAATTGAATAACCAACCAAAGCTAACCAAAAGTAACTAAAAGTACCAAAACGGACTAAAACGTATCGAAAAATTTAAAAATATTGAATTGAATCTAATTCAAATTAACCTTATTTTGGTGACTAACCAAAAACACTAAAATTGGTTATAACCTTTTAGAGCCGGTTCAAATAACTAAAATAAATTAAAACTAACTGAAATTAGCCGAAAGTGAACGACTAACTAAAAGTAACCAAAAGCACCAAAATGGGCTAAAACATATCAGAACCGATTAAAAATATTAAGCTTTTAAGGTGAAACGAACTTGAATTAACTGAAGTTTGCCGACTAACTAAAATTAACTATAACGTATTGGAACCGGTTCAAATTACTAAAATAATTTAAAACTAACTAAAGCTAACCGAAAACTGATTGAATGACTAATCAAAACTAATGACAAGTAACCAAAGGCACCAAAACGGACTAAACCGTATCGGAATAGATTGCCAAAATTAAAGTGAGTTAAAAGTAATCAAAACGAACCGAATTTTTGCAGCTAACCAAAACTAACCAAAAAAAATAAATTTAATTATAACGTATCGGAGTCAGTTCAAATGACTAAAAAAAATTGAGCCAGTCTGGTAGTAGTCGAGACACTAATGTGTAAACATATCCTATAACGACATTGGTTGTAAAAAAACGACAGAAGCACGTTGTCTTCCCGAACGGTCACTTATCCAAGTTCTAACCCCGCCCGACGTTGCTTAACTTCGTGATCGGACGAGAACTGGCATTTTTAACATGCTATGGCCATTGCTTGTACGTTTTAGCTTGGTCATAGAATAAAATTTGGTTTAATAACAAAGTTTAAAATAATAAAAAATCAACGCGAACGAAGCCTCGGATAAAAGCTAAAAGTGTGCTATGTTCTTTACTATACTCTTGAAAATATCTGTACAAAATGTCATGATGATCGGAACAGTTTATGCGTGAAAGCTTAAGAAACAAACAAACAAACACATTCGCATCTGTAATATTAGTTAGGATTATTTTATAATACTTACTGGCAGCTTCGGAGTGGATTAATTCACTGCACAAATTCGACACGATAATCTAATGCCATCAGGAATAACATCAATATATGGGCACAGCTTATTTACCTAGTAATCATGGGCCGACATCCTTAGATTTGGGAAAGTCAATAACCAAATTTTGCAAGTTTTAGAAGAGGGCTATGACTCAATATTGTTTTAAACGTCTGGGTATCTGAACAATACTTTTGACAGTTCGTTTAATTTAAAATAATAATATGCTCTTTTATCATCTAAAATCCGTTTAAAAACGATTTTAAATGACAAAATTGTATAAAAACCCGAAAATTCGAGCTTTTTTAGGACGATAGCCGTGGCTACTAACGAATTTGTCGTGGATTTTGAAGCGAAAATTCATTTTAAATTCAACCGTCCATTAAAAATAAGCTATGCTATGGATCCAAATACACTGCGAATATAATAATTAATAAATAATACTTTTAACTGTTCGTTTAATTTAAAATATGCTTTTTTATCATCTAAAATCTATTTAAAATGATTTTAAATGGCAAAATTGTATATAATACCGCCCTAGCGGCTAGAATCGGTTTACACATTTTCGTCCCATTTGCCGATATTTACCCTCATACCGCCGCGTAAGATGTTTACACTTCAATAAGTTGGAACTAACGGAACGACTAACCAAAAGTGACTAGAAATAGCCAAAACGGGCCATACAGAATGACAACAGGTTAAAAATATTACAGTAACGTTATGGCTATAGTCAAGAGCGGTCTTATCGTGCGGGTCCAAAGGTCATATTTTTCATAAAATGTCATTACTTTGACAGATTTTACATGCAAAATCTGCCACGAATAATTGAAAATTGTGACCTTTGGACTCGCACGATAAGATCGCTTTTGACTATAATTATATTATATTAATAGATTTTCCTATCTAAAAGTAAAGGGTCATTTTTTCGGTTTTCATATCTGCACATTTTTGATGTGTAAACATCTTACGAGGCGGTATGAGGGTAAATCTCGGCAAATGGGACGGAAATGTGTAAACTGATTGTGACATTATAAGCCGTCGCATTGAGGAGAAAGCTAATCCAGGACGTCCGTGAAGGATTTTTATACAATTTTGCCATTTAAAATCGGTTTTAAACGGATTTTAGACGATATAAAAGCATATTTTAAATTAAACGAACCGTTAAAAGTATTATTCAGATGCCCAGACTTTTAAAACAATATTCAGTCATGGCTCGCTTCTATAATTTTCCTTCTATAAGTTTGTTTTTTTAATGGACGGTTGAATTTAAAATCGGCTATCGTCGTAAAAAAGTCCGAATTTTCGGATTTTTATACAATTGTATCATTTAAAATCGTTTTTAAACGGATTTTAGATGATAAAAAAGCATTTTATTATTTTAAATTAAACGAACTGTCAAAAGTATTATTTTTATTATATTATGTTCGCAGTGTATTTGGATCACAGCTTATTTTTAGTAGACGGTTGAATTTAAATTGATTTTCGCTTCAAAATCCACGACAAATTCGTCCGAAGCCACGGCTATCGTCCCAAAAAAGTCAAAATTTTCTGATTTTTATACAATTTTGCCATTTAAAATCGTTTTTAGACAGGTTTTAGAAGATAAAAATGCATATCATTATTTTAAATTATACGAACTGTCAAAAGTATTATTCAGATGCCCAGCTGGTTATTGACTGTCCCAAATCAAAGGATGTCGGCCCAAGATTATAAGGTAAATATGATGTATCCATATATTGATGTTATTCCTGGTGGCATTAGATTTTCGTGTCGAATTTGTGCAGTGAATTAATCCCCTACGAGGCTGCCAGTTCGTATTATTAAACAATCCTAACTAATATAATAAATGCGAATGTTTCTGTTTTTATTCTATGAACATGCTAAAATGTACAGATAAGGGCCATAGCACGTTGAAAATGCCAGTTCTCGTCCGATCACTGAAGTTAAGCAACGTCGGGCTGATTAGTACTTGGATGGGTTACCGCTTGGGAACATAACTTGCTGCTGTAATTATTTTTACAACCGATGTCGTTATAGGATATGTTTACACATTAGTCTCGAGTCTGGAGTACTAGCAGACTCGCTTAATTTTTTTTATTTATTTTTGTTTTAGTTATGATAATGTTTAATATTATTGCTAAAAATGCATTTCTTTAATTATATACCTATATTATAAACACTCGTGTGTTTGTATTTTCACTTTTTTAAACTCTGCTTTCGGAAACTAAATGAATTCCAATGCAAATCACATTTTTGCGTTTTTATTCACCATTTTCAATTCAACAAAAATGTAGGATTTGGATACTACGGTCGAAGTTATAGTTGAACCTCTTATTATCAATGTTGGTTGCGAAAGTAGTGATAGTAATGATTCTGAATCAAATTCTGATCAAACCTCCGATAACGAGTAGTAAACTTAAAATGTTATTGATTTTTGATGTAAACTTTTGATGCAACTTTCAATATGGTATTTTATGATAAGAAAAACCCCCTATCATCCATGACTCTTTTTTTCCTAGCCCTAATGAATATTTTAGTATTTGTTTGTAGTACAATTTTGTTGCTTATTACTAGACTTAGGAATAATTTTGTATATACGTTTTTTTGCATATTTTAGACTAAAATCATGCATATTTATGTGCATAAACTTTATTTTTTTTGAGTGGATATTTGCCTAAGTTTACTTATTACTATTCCATTATGTAGTTATTATAACATATTAATTTACAAAGCAATTGTATCCGCCACTGGAATTTCCTTCTCTCTTCCCTTAGCCCTCGCTAAAAATGAGTCACTGACTATTATTTCCGACTTGAACTTATAGTTGAGATGACTTCACGGTCAGCGGAACTTACCCTTTATCGTAAATTTTCTACTAACATTAGGCTAGTGAGTGCAGATATTTGGTTTCTAAAGTCTTGTAAGAAATTTAATGTTTTCTCAAATTTTATTAATATTGTTCTACCTAAATCTTCTCCAGTTACAGAAAAAGTACAATCTTTTGCCAGACAAAAATAGCTGGAGTTAGAAATCAAAAATTTGTACATTAACGAAGTATGTTTGAATTAGAAGCATACAAACTATATAAAAAACTAACACTTAGATTAACAAATATTGATCATAAAGAATGATACGAGTTCCAGGGAAAAATGTTTTTCTGACAGTTCTCAGGAAGTCGTAAACATAATTATTGACAAAGTGCATTTCATTCGTATTTTCTAAAACTTCCAAACATCCTAAAGTACTTCCAAATTTATAGCTATATCGTCCATTTGTCTAGTAATAATAAAACGATAATTGAAAAACCAGAAACTAGAACAAACAAATTAATTTGTATTAAAGATCAACATCGCATTGGTAGCTTTTCGGTGACATTTTATTTTAGAGCATCGAAGATTTAAGTGTCCTAATTTTAGATTTGTAAATTAAGTTACAGTTGTTTTATGTTTCTTTACGTGAGGAAATGAACTCGTCATTAATTCGGAAATTTAATGTTGGATTCGGTAGGAGATAGTTAAACATGATTGTATAGTGTTCCCATTAGTAGCCTATTATTTATAGCGTTTTACGAGAAATGTGCCGACAGTGTAAAAACCTCATGGGATTTGAAGTTAACTTGAAAAATTAATGTTAGACTTATGTTAGAAATTAATCATCACTTTGATTTCCTCAATTTTCCTTTTTTATAATCGTGATAAACTGCTCCTTAAAAGTTAGGGATATTAAAATTCGTAACTCATTTTTAAGTTGTAATAATTTATTAAATATTTAACGCATTCTGCAGTGCGAGACATCGCCAGAAAGAGCAGACTTTCTACTTTTACATGGTGTTTGAAAAACATTCTTGGAGAGGCACTTGTCAATTATACAGAGCGGGAAAGAAAGTGATGCAAAAACATTAAAGAATATAGAGCTGTACCATGTGTGACAAGAAGTGTGAAGACAAGTTTTTCCAAGTTTTGAATTACTTATAATATTCCCTTTCAATTTAGGGTAGGAAACCATATTCGATTTTTATTCGTAACAAAATGGTAATCAATTATTGGAAATTTGGAATTTTTTATTTTGACGACGGACGCTCGTGAAGCTAATCCTACGCTACATTTCACATCCCACCCAAGCCAGAAACATACAAAAACATAAATTTAAATAAATAAAACTAAGTTTACTGTATACAGTGGTATAGAAAAGTTAAACCTAAAAACAAAAATTGTTTAATGAGCAAAAAAATATTAAATTAATAGGTGGTAAAGCCCCCGCGAGTATCGATTACGGCCTGACATCTCCTTGGCATGCTGTCAATTAAATTATTGATCAATTTTGTGGAATAGCATTCCACAATTCTGGTAGAACTCTTCTTAAATCGTCAAAAGTTTGTACTGCAGGCACGTGTTCGTCTAACTTCTTTTGGAGCATATCCCACGCATATTCAATGCAGTTCAGGTCTGGCGATAGAGGTGGCAATGCAAGGTGGGGTATGCCATTTTCTTCCAGGTCATTTAAGACAATAGCAGCTCTATGAGGTCTGTCGTCTAGAAATAAAAACCCATCCCCTATAGCAGCGTAAATATTTGGCACGATGTTGTTTATGATTTGCTCTCTGTACTGCTCGCCATTCATATTTCCTTTATATAATATGTAAAGATCGGTACGGCCGTCAAAGCATATGCCTCCCCAAACCATTATTGATCCTCCACCATAGGGATACACTTTTTGTACTGTACGCCTATAACGTGGTATCCCTGGCAACGTCCAAACACGTGCTCTTCGACTGTCTGAAAATTTACCTAGATTCATCAGTAAAAAGGAACGTCCTCCATTCGTCCCTCCAATAGATATGCTCCCTAGCCCATTCCAATCGTTGCTGCATATGTAGCGGAGTAAGAGGAACTCGGCGCAGAAGACGTCTTGATTTTAAGTTTATATCACCTAACCTTCTTCTTATAGTGTCGATCGATAAGGCGTTTCCTGTCGCGTTGAAAAAATCTCGTGAAAAATGTCTGCAGGTGGATAATGGCTGTCTCCTGGCGCTTAATGTAATTAGCCGATCTTCTCTTGGATTTGTTTTTTTTGGGCGACCTCTTCTTCGGCGTTCAACT
>JAEQML010077185.1:0-12996 GCA_016904865.1 Pissodes strobi
TTTAATTACAAGCGCACCTTTTCGGTAGTGTTGTTGGCACTAGTCGATGCGCAAAACAAATTCATTGCCGTTGACATAGGATCATACGGAAAAAATAGCGATGGGGGAATATTTGCTACTTCAAACTTAGGGAAAGCCCTAGAAAATGGAATACTAGACATTCCAGAAGACAAGGGGCTTCCTGGAACTGACATTCTGGCACCATATGTAATAATAGGGGATTCGGCATTTCCTTTGAAAAGGAATATTATGAGACCATACCCTGAACCTCAAACTATTGTCAGTATGGAAAAACGTGTTTTTAATTACCGTCTCTGTTTCGTTTTTATTTTAGAAAATTGAATTCAAAACCCGGAAATGTCGAGAAAATTATTTTAACTACATGTATTTTACATAATTTGTTACGGGATTGTGCATCATTTAACTGTGGTTCAGCTGATGCGTCAGATGGAAGTGGAGAAGAGCAGTCTCAGTTCCTTCTTTTGCCAAATCAAGGAGGCAATGCTGGCAAAGATGCCATTCAATGTAGGGAAATATTTAAACAGAAGCAGGAAAAGTTCCATGGCAAATGAATAAAATATAAATAGATCTTATTTTACTTGTATGGATACGTACCTATATCATAATAATTTGTGCATTAAAAGAGGTTCCAATATATTTACCTGTTTTATTTAATTTCTCTTCAATTTCCCTCCATCTTCTATTTTTCACTGCTGTGTCAAAGTATAATTTGTCGCCCATATTGTATAATTCTTCATTATTCCCAACTAATTCTATTAATTGTTCATCCATTTTGGTTTTGGAAACAAACTCAAAGGAACACGTGGTATATGCAGGGGAAAAATGCACGCCGACTGACTGTCATTTGTACATACTAGCGCGACGGTTCACTCACGGTGTGTTCAAAATATCCGCGGAAAGAAAGACCGCGATCAATGAGCATGAGCGTACCGTGAGCGAAGCGCCAAATATGAATATTCTCGTTTAAAAGCAAGTAACAATATTTCACCGCGGCTTGAGTGGAGTGTGAGCGGAGCGTGACCTGAACTATAATGTGAATCGACCTTTATAGAATAATTTACACCACTAGCAAATGATGATGGCTGTGACTCATTAGAAAATGCCAAACATATCCAGACGTGGACCCTTACAAAACAGACAATACAAAAAAACTAAAAATAACACAAAGAGGTATGTAAAGGACAATGATGGGTATTTCTTTAAGAGATAGGGAGACAAACGAATACATAAGACAACATACACAGGTCAAGGATGTAATAGAAAGGGTAATCCAGATGAAATGGGGCTTTGTGGGACATGTAACACTGCTGCGGCAAACACAGCATAGAGTCCAGCGTCTGGATAGTGGTTGTTTTGAGTTTTTATTTTTTAACGTTTCTTTCGTTAGGTTTTTTTTTGGCAATGCGACCGGCCCATTTTTGGGACCGGCCCACCGGGCGATCACCCGGTCGCCCGATGGCCCAGTCCGGGCCTGAAGTTTACATCAGTAACACCCATTGTCAAGGTTAGCCGACATAACAATCAACGACTTGGGTCATTCTTGGGAAACAGTAGTTTAGAATTACGATGTGAATAATATAAAGTAATCGCGGTTTCGCCCATCCCATTTCACTCAAATCAGGAACATTAAATAGAGGAGACCGGGATAGGTGGTAACATTTTTCAAAATTGTATTAATTTTTGTGGGAATTTTTTGTACTGCATAAATGCCTACACAATACACATTAGCCATACGCAATAAACCCGAATAAAAATTATGTTTCTTTAATGTGACTCAATAAAAGTTGCAGTGGCGTAGCCACGGGGGAGATATAGGCGATATACCCCCCTCCCCCCATGAATAATGAATAATAACCCTTTAAAAGACGAAAATGAAGAAATTAACGGTTTTAAAGACATTAAATTTTATATTAAATTCGGAATTGGATACAGCTTTTAAAGAAATCAAGGGCATTGAGAATACCATGGCCACTAGTGACTATGCCGATGACCACAGCAGAAGCCGAAATAGATATTTATGCAACAAGTGTGTAAATGAATGGGAATATTGTCGCATGAGCCGGAGGCGAATGCGACAATCCCATGAACAAAAAATGGGTACTTTACACATGAGTAGCATACGAAATTTTGCACTTTGCACTAGTGCGCAAAATAATTTATTTTACGCCCTAGTGCGTAAAATAACTTATTTTACGCACTGCACATTAAAAAGGCCAATTTTACGAACCTTTGAGAGTGCGTAAAGTGAGTACTTTACGCACGGTAGAAGAAAAAGTATTTTTCTGCTTGTAATAATGTCTACTGGATCCGAGGAAAAAATTGAATTTTACAAATCTAGAAAACATGCTAACATAATCTTCGAATTAAATTTTGCACTGATAAATGAGGAAACTGTTTATAAAATAGTTAATAGCATAAAAACAAATGCTATAGGTGAAGACCAAATATCTATTAAATACCTTAAACTGTGTTTACCGTATTGTGTGACGCATTTGATAAACATTATAAATGGTTGTATTTTAGAGGATATATTTCCAAGTGATTCGAAAAAAGCAATAATTAGACCAGTACCTAAAGTATCAAATCCTAAAGAATATAAAGATATAAAGCCGATAAATATATGGCCAGTATCGTCTAAAATTTTAGAAAGACACATTTGTCAGCAAATAAATGATTTTATAGATTCTTCTAATATTATACCAGGGTTTCAGTCAGGCTTTCGTAAACACTTTAGTACTATAACTAGCCTAGTTAGCTTCATCAATGATATATGATTATAACATGGACTCAAAAAAAAATCACTTGCATGGTTCTACTTGATTTTAGTAAAGCCTTTGACACTATTGACCATGAGATGCTATTGGCCAAACTAAATTACTATGGATTTTCAAAAAAGTCAATAAAATTTTTCAGCTCTTATTTAAAAAATAGATCTCACTGTGTTCTAATACAAAAAGAAGAAAATGTGACACATAATCAGATTATGTGTCACTCTCGGCGGGGGTGCCGCAAGGCTCCATTTGGGACCCTTGCTATTTTCACTTTATGTTGCAGATATGACTGATTGCATAAAATATTCGAAGCTTCAGCAATATGCTGATGATTTACAATTATATATCTCATTTCCCTTAGATAATATTATCCTAGCTCAGGAAAATTTAAGTTCTGATTTAGAAAGTGTAAATGACTTTGCGACACAACATAATTTGAAGTTGAATGCTTCGAAATCTTGCCTTTTATTTTTTGGAACCGACCGAAATACACTAACAAATGTTTCTAACGATTTTACTGTAAAATGTTTACGGTGAGGCTATTCCTATGGTGTCTGAGGCGAAGAATTTGGGTTTATTTGTGGAGTCGCGCCTGACTTTTCAAACTCATATTAAAAATAAACTAAAAATAGCATATATGCGTTTAAGAAATTTGTATTCACTTAAAAAGATACTACTTTCAAAAACGAAATATTATCTATGCAATACGCTCAGTCTATCCTTATTGGACTATCGCGATATAGTTTACTCTGATTCTGTTTCGTCCGCTATGTATACTGCAATATAAAAATACAAAATAGTTGTATGCGTTTTTCCTATAACATCCCCTATAGGCGTCATGTAAGCCCTTACCTAAATAATAATTCAATTTTAAATATGACTAATCGCAGGAAACATCACATGTATACCTACCTTTATATACAAAGTTTCAAAAACCGGACAACCTCCGTATTACGAAAGCATGTCTAATACTTTTCTGCACCCTCATAGTACCAGAAATATAAACGACTTTAGGATTCCACAACACAGAACAGCAAACTTTCAAAAATCATTTTCGTTCAAAGCAATCCAAATGTGGAACAACTTATCAAATAATATAAAAGAGCTTTCATAAAATTTTCTTCTTACATGAAAGAGTATCTTTTTAATGCACAAATGAATGACTAATGCTAAGTTTATTGGTTGTTAATGCTAGAACTTACTAGCAAAAGTATTTAATTAATATTAAGTAACATTTAGCGGTTCGTCTCTGTTCTTCCTGCTTCCTGCATTAGCTCGGGTGCCTGCCTTGTTGGTAATATCATTGTATAGGGAAAATTCCTTATTGTACAGTGGTAATATATGTTTAGTTTATTTTTTAGTTTATTTACGTCTGTTCCACACATGCTATGCGTCTGTTATATCAGTTTGTCGTCAGTATTGGCGACCATAATCGCGGGGCAGTCGTTTTACCAAGATTAAACTATTACATTAAAATATTATCTTATTTGCTGTTTTTTGAATTTTTTTCATTTTTTTTTTTGAACTTTGCAGTTGATTGGACTAACTCTGGCTACACGCCACTGGAAAGTTGTAATGATTTGTTATGCAAATCTATAAATCCAGCTTAAGCGTTCAGAAAGAGTCCTGGTAAGAGTATATCAGCTATTTGAGCATGACAATCCAAAAATAAGTCATTAAGTCTACATTTCGATAATAACTCTATACGCGAACATAATTATCTATCGTTTTTGTAGTCGGCAGAAATACAATTTGTGATATTATTACTAACGCATAAACTACATAATTAGTCAGAATTAGTCAGAATTACATTTTATTGTCGAATCACCCAAATTGAAATGTAAACAAAAACTTTCATAATTTTCTTCCCGCTAAAGGAATCTTAAATGCGACAGGTGGTTAATGTGGATATCTTTATTAGCTTCAGTAAACTTTTAAATCATATCGATTTTAATGATTGAGAAAGGTATGAATTAAAACAATTCGGCAGATAATAACACAATAACCGGAAAGGCGGAAAAGTTAATTGCAAGAAAGTAACAGCAGGGCTTGCCTGCCATACCAATAATAATAATTATTATAATTAGGTACATAGGTATTTATACAAAGGCACACTTTGAATATACAATATTTGATATTTTGCGAAGATGGGATGATTTCTGAGTGGGGTTAGTTAGATTATACTTTTTGAGAGTATTCCACCACTGTGACCCGTATCATCTATTGTGGCTCACCCATTTTTAGAGCACCCCATCTAGTTCTATATTTATACAACTAAAACAGAACTTTATCCACAATACCGAACAGAATTTTTGCACTCGATGTGCGTTTCGCTAACCATGTTAGCATCATCAGATGATTAAAGATGGTATTGTGGATAAAACCTGATAAAACTCTGTTTTAGTGCATTTTGTCGAAGGTTTCAAACATAATCCCTTACACAACCCAACCGTATGCAGTGTGATCAGGCATATAATCGACCAGTACTTGGATGCATAAGCCTTATTGTTGGGGTTTTTAGGCAGTAGACATTGTTGATATGTTGGCCAAAATCTGATTAACAAGATGAGATGGTAGATCATTTCGTCACATCTTTGAGCTTTGCATTTCTCTTCTCAGCCAGCCCGTGGTAATATTTAAAGTAACCGAGTTGCCAGCTGTATCCTCCAGAAATTATCTACATCACTCGTCGGTGGGATATCGTAGCTGATATATTTCGGAGTTGAGTTGAGTTGCGACATTTATCTCAATTCTTTTGAGATTCACGTTACTTTGTTTGGGTTAGTTTGGGTTGGCTTACCTTGGTTGGGTTAGTTACCCGCGAAATTGGCTTCGAAGCAGCAAAGACAGTTTATTGGAGTCAAACCTTCAGTATGGCATTTCTTATTGGGAACATAAGAGAGCGGTGAGGTATGTTTGCGGTCAACATTTGCTTAGGTCTAGGAGGATCTTAACGTTGCCGTCGTTGTTTTTATTGGAGTCGGTGTCTACGGTCTACCAGTAGGTATAGTCTAAAACTGCCAATGTCAACGTCGGCTTTGACAAAGGGCTCTATTATTTATGAGAGTAGGAAGATGTATAACTTTATTCCTCCTCAGTTAAAAATCTTTCGTACTGTGGAGTCCTTTAGAAGGACAGTAAAAAAGATGCTGACTAAAAAAGCATATTACACCTTGGGAGAGTTATACGAGAATGCAGTGTGATTTGTCTAACATATTTGTATTGTTTTGTTTGTAAAATAGATTTAACGTTAATGACAAATTTGGTGCCAATCTTTATGTTTGTATTTTCCTATTGGTTTAGGTGAAATTCCTCTATCTGACCTTCGAGTTATTTTTTTTGTATAATTTTTCGTTTCTGTAATTTGTTTATAATTTGTTAAATTGCCATTTTATTGTAGCTCTTATCCTAATAGATCTGTCAACAAGATATAATTATGACTTAAACAATAAAGCATATTATGAATTTGGTTTCTGGTAGGAATATAATAATATGGACATGATGGTGCTTCCAGGATCAAAATATTCCGGAGGTAAACTCCCCGGCCATTCGGATCTCCGGGCGCTGGGTGGCCCTGAGAGACCTTCATTCCGCATTTCACAGACAGCAAAGATACCGAATCAATTTAGAATTGACTTCTGTAACATAAGAGGCCTAAATACAAACATAAATTCGGTACACCAACATCTACAAGCAAATAGACCACACATACTAGCCCTTACAGAAGCACAAGTATGTTCTACAACAACAACAGTGAACTACCCTTATCCTGGTTACGACTTACATACTCGATTTAGACATAAGTTCGGAATATGCCTTTTGTCCGAAGCGACCTTTCATGTCACCGCGAGGAAACACTCGAACCGAACAACCTTGACGTCATGTGGCTCAAGTTCACCGCCAATGGATTAACCAAGTTTATATGTTGTCTCTATCGCCCTCCGAGCGATAGAGCCTACCAAATCTTTTTTTCAACACTAGCTACCACTTTTGACTCAATACAGGTTCAGAAATAATCGTTCTGGGAGACTTCAATGCCCACAACACCAACTGGCTCAAACATCACAACAACACCGACAACGAAGGTAGAGAGGCTGAAGCATTCGCCATCAGCTGCGGGCTTACTCAAATTGAATACGAACCAACTCGAATCTCAGAGAGGGGCGAATTCGCCGCCTCCTGGATCTTTTTCTAACCACCAATCCTGACCAGTACACAGTTACAGTTGGTCCGCCATTAGGTACTTCCGACCACAAACTTATTACAACGGCTTGTGAATTGCCACTCATACAGAAGGATCCACCATTGCCTCGCAAAATCTGGCATGACAATTCTGCAATCTGGGACGATCTAAGGGAGTTCTACCTAGATTTTCCTTGGCCCGACGTCTGCTTTGGCGCTGACGACCAGTCAGTCTGCTGCGAAAAGATCACGCAAGTAATCTCCTCAGGAATGGAAGCATACATCCCAAATTCCATCAAGTTACCATCAAAAGGAAAGCCCTGGTTCGACAGAAGATGCGAAAGAGCTGTGGGTAGGAAACAGCAAGCCTACAAGTACTGGCACCAAAATCAGACCGCTGAAAACCGCAATTATTTTGTCGAAGCGAGAAACGAATGCAAGCGTGTTATCGACGAAACTAAGGACAAACACAATCAAAGGATCAGGAATAAATCTTTGCAATGCCCCAGTGGCTCCAGGAATTTCTGGTCGGTAGCAAAGGCAGTAAGTAACAACTTTACAGAAACGTCTCTCCCACCTTTGACAGACGAACGTGGCATCACGGAGACTACAGCCAAGGAAAAAGCAAACATGCTCGCCAAGATGGTTTCTTCGCACTCTACCTTAGACGTCCCCCAAGGCAAGACTCTCCCCACCATATCGAACATCAACACTACCATGGCAGAAGTCAAATTTCATCACCGTAAAATCCTTAAAAATCTAGATACGCAAAAGGCATCAGGACCGGACGGAATACCTACCATCGTGTTAAAGAACTACGCCAACAAACTAACACCCGTTTTTTCCAGTCTTACGGAAAAGGGATTTACCCATCTTCTTCGAAAGTCGCTCGAGTGCAACCTGTTCCAAAAAAAGGCAAGAAAACCACGCCCTTAAACTATCGTCCAATTGCCTTGCTTCCAATACTTTCCAAAGTCATGGAAGTTGCTGATTGACTACACGTTGTAGTCAATCAGCAACTACTCAAGTACCTCGAGAACAACAAAATAATCAGCGATAATCAATACGGCTTTCGCAAAGAGAGATCGACAGGAGATATATTGGCCTATGTCACTCATATATGGAGTAGGGCAATTGAGAACTACGGAGAGTCTCGACCGATTGCGTTGGATATTTCAAAGGCATTCGACTGAGTTTGGCATGACGGACTGCTCAACAAACTACCGTCCTTCGGACTGCCAGCCTCTCTCTGCAGCTGGCTTGCCAGTTTCCTTAAGAGCCGATCTCTGCACGTTGCAGTCGCTGGACAAATCTCGGACACATTCACCATCAACGCGGACGTGCATCAAGGCGCAATACTTTAACCAACTCTGTTCCTCACTTATATTAATGACCTGCTGACCGAAACAAATAATCCTGTTTACAATTTTGCAGATGCCAGTACCCTTGTCTCCCACTTTAAATCAGAAAAACCCTTACTAGCGACTGAGACTCATCACCGCAGACAGGAGCAGACTACAGCAATTAATCAAGACCTGGAGAAAGTTCAAACTTGGGGCGACCGAAATTTGGTCAAGTTCCATGCAGCAAAGACCCAAGCAGCCACGTTTACCAAGAGGGCCAATACAGCGGGCCCTGACATCATTATGGCAGGGTCGACCATTTCTTCATCCTCGCCGATCGGACTGCTGGGTATCTCGGTCAACAGCATTATGTCCTAGCATGACCACGTTGCTAACATCGCAAAATCAGCCTCCCAGAAGCTTGGTGCGCTATTTCGTAACAAAAAACTCTATAAACCGCAGCAGTTGCTCTTGCTCTACAAAGCGCAAATAAGACCGTGCTTAGAATATTGCTCACATATCTGGGGTGCCTTAGCAAAGCACACCCTAAAGCTGCTGGATTCCATTTAGAAGAGAGCTGTGCGTCTCGTCGGCGACCCGGAGTTGACCCGGAATCTAGATAGTCTGGAACATCGCAGACATGTAGCCGAGATATTTCTGTTTTACAGATTCTTTCACGGCAGATGTTCCCAGGATTTGGTCCGCCTCATTCCGCCCCTGGCAGCTCCTGTCAGACAGTCACGACAGACGGCAAGAGCGCACCAGTTCGTCGTACAACTGAAAACACCTAGAACATCGCTTTACAAGAACTCCTTTGTCTGGCGCACTGCATCACTGTGGAACTCACTCCCAGGACATCTGTTTCCCACTAATTACAACTTACAAATATTCAAGAGCCGTGTCAATCAACATCTTCGCACACACACCGCTCGCCATAGGGTCTCCTTTAGTGTGTGTGCCACTGCCATAAAAAAAAACTCAGTTTGTATCTCCTTGTCCCTTTGGAGAACATAGAACGTGTTTGACGCAAGGTGTCAAGACATTCCAGAGATTGGTATTTATCTAATAATAGTCTTATTAGTGTTTCGAGCTTATTTGATTTTGTGCGGCCTTTATATTGAGTGAGTTTGTCAATTATTGTTATTATCGTCTTTCATTATTTTTTTCGGGTTTTTCCTGGAGAGACCGGTGTGTACCAAGTAGTCTGCCTAGTGTGCTTATTGCTTAAGAAAAGCTCAGGCTATGTTGCAGGTCTTCAATATAATCTAGTTGAAGTTGTTTCAGATGCTGAAGGCTTTATTTATGATGCCCGTTGTGGATATTATAAATGGAATGTTTTGCACTCTTTCCTGTTTGCAGATTCTTTCCACTTTTATTACCAAGGGGGTATATTTTCCTGCTTTTTCAATGTATTTTTTGCTGATATTATTATCTATTGGTATCGTTACGTCTATTAAATATATGGTCTTGGCCTTTTTATCCCGTAATGTGAGATCTGATCTGTTGTGTGATATAGTTTTATCAGAGTGTATGGTTATATCGTAGCATAGTTTGAACCCATTATTTTCCAATATAATGTTCGGTGGGTAATTATAATATTGTGCTCCTGTTGATATCAGAATAAATTTGGGTGCTAATGCCTGGCGTATTATTTTCGCTGCTATGCTGCTAGTAATTTGCATCCTCTTATTGCATATGCAATTGTTCCCTTGTGCTTATTCCTGAATAGGTCATTTATCTCTGTTTGTTATTCAGAATGCATTTTTGGTAGTTCTTGGTTGCTATTACTTGGTTTTGTAGCGCTAGTATGAAGCTGGGTAGAGTTGTCTTTTCTGTAGCCACTTGTATGGTCTTCTTTGTGGATATATTCGTTTCTCTATTTTTAACAGTATTCTAGCTAATTTTTTCCGTGACCATTGTTCTATTTTACCCTATGGTGTTTGCATCCGTTCTGGTGTGGTTCAGATTGTGAAAGATTCAGTTGGTTCTTTGCTTGTTTGACTGCTCTATGCGTGAAAGTATGCTTGTTGTGGACGTATTTTCTGAGGATTTCTATCTGACTTGCGTATAGTATGTGAATATCTATGACTCCTCTTCCGCCTTCTTTCCTATATATCGTGAGTATCGCTTTACCATACGTTAGGGTGCTGTTTTCTATTTTTGGTCAGTTCAAATGATGTGAGTATATGTTTATTTTCTAGGTCTGTCAAGTCAACAGTGACTTCAAGAGTGTCCTGGCGATATTCATCATATTCAAGCAGCGGCATTTTTCCGAGGCTTTTTGTTTGCACTATTTTCATCGGTATCCCCTTTAACGCAGGAGATATATTTTTACCCTACTGCCTGGTAACTTGGACCCGTGGTTGCCACTCCTCATTTAGCTGCCGAAATAACCACCCTTATTAAGATCATTTTTGTCATTATTATTCCCATTTCTTGCAAAATTTTCTGTTTTATTACTTTTAGCCTCAAACTTAATCTTTCTTCAAAATGATTAGACCTACAATGGTGGAGCGCATTTTTGGCAGTTTCATCCACAAAATCAAAAGTCACTCATAAAAAAATTAATGGGAATAACTGCATTCCACGAAATAATTACTAGGGGAACGGAGGGTAAGAGCACGCAGTGGCAAATAGGCAATGCAATTATCTAATTTCTATCGGGAGGTATGGCAACGTTGACTGTGTATTACGGTTTATAGTTGCCATGTGCTCACGAAAATGTATTGTTCTCCGGCTATTTTGTTTCAAAAAAAGGTAAGAAAACCAATAATAACCTATTCTGATTTCTTGTGAGAGGGGTCAACTGATTACCGCTGTATGTTGCATGAGTGCGGGTGGAAAATATGTTCCATCTGCCCTTATATTTCCTCGAAAACGAAAAAAAGATGGGCTACGCAATGCAGCCCCTGCAGGCACCCTACTTATGACATCGGATTCCGGATACGGGAATAGTGAATTAATTATTTCGGGAATGGCTTGATCATATTAAGAAGAATGAAAATCCAGCCATTCGAGCCATATTAGCTTAGCTGCAATTAATAAATGCCGCGAGTATGATGGAATTTTACTATTGAGCCTAGCACCACACAGTAGCCACAGCTTGCAGCCGCTAGACAGAGGATTTAAGATAGTCTATGGACAAGAATGTGAAAAATAGCATGTGTCTATTACACAATTTGAAATAGCCGAATTTTTAGGCAATGCTTACCAGAGTGGCTTCTATCGAGAAGGCTGTCAGTGCATTCACTGCACTTAGAGCATGTGACATTTGGCCATACAATCCTCATATTTTCTCACCCGGAGATTTTGCACCTACAAGTGTTACTGACAGACCATGACCTGTTACTGTTGCTAAACCGATTTTAGATGATCCATCAACTGACTCAGATGAAGATCTGCCGCCAGTTTATATCAAGCAGCGTGTCAATCAAAATGGAGTCTCTACGACTAAGCAGACAAATTTTGTCCACATTAACCAAAATAAGCTGGCCTCTACGTCTAAGGTAGAAAATTAAATCCCTATCAACAAAAGTGAGCTGGCCCTACTTCTAAGAAGAAAATATTTGTCGCTCCTACACACAGCAAAGATACCGAACCAATTTAGAATAGATTTCTGCAACATAAGAGGCCTAAATACAAACATAAATTCGGTACACCAACATCTACAAGCAAATAGACCACACATATTAGCCCTTACAGAAACACAAGTATGTTCTACAACAACAAGAGTGAACTACCTCTATCCTGGTTACGACTTACATACCCGATTTAGACATAAGTTCGGAATATGCCTTTTTGTCCGAGGCGACCTTTCATGTCACCGCGAGGATACACTCGAACCGAACAACCTTGACGTCATGTGGCTCAAGTTCACCGCCAAGGAATTAACCAAGTTTATATCTTGTCTCTATCGTCCTCCGAGCGATAGAGCCTACCAAAGCTTTTTCTCAACACTAGCTACCACTTTTGACTCAATACAGGTCGACCACCCCAGTTCAGAAATATTCGTTCTGGGAGACTTCAATGCCCACAACACCAACTGGCTCAAACATCACAACAAGACCGACAACGAAGGTAGAGAAGCTGAAGCATTTGCCATCAGCTGCGGACTTACTCAACTTGTAGACGAACCAACTCGAATCTCAGAGAGGGGCGAATTCGCCGCCCTCCTGGATCTTTTTCTGACCACCAATCCTGATCAGTAAAAGGTTACAGTTGGTCCGCCATTAGGTACCTCCGACCACAAACTTATTACAACGGTTTGTGAATTGCCACTCATACAGAAGGATCCACCATTGCCTCGCTTAATCTGGCATTACAATTCTGCAAACTGGGACGATCTAAGGCAGTTCTACCTAGATTTTCCTTGGCTCGGCGTCTGCTTTGCCACTGACGACCCGTCAGACTGCTGCGAAGAGATCATGCAAATAATCTCCTCAGGAATGGAAGCATACATCCCAAATTCCATCAAGTTACCATCAAAAGGAAAGCCCTGGTTCGACAAAAGATGCTAAAGAGCTGTAGAAAGGAAACAGCAAGCCTATAAGTACTGGCAGCAAAATCAGACCGCTGAAAATCGCAATTATTTTATCGAAGCGAGAAACGAGTGCAAGCGTGTGATCGACGAAACTAAGGACAAACACAATCAAAGGATCAGGAATAAACTTTTGCAATGC
>JAEQML010077186.1:0-12995 GCA_016904865.1 Pissodes strobi
ATACTTTTTTTATAACGTTATTTCCGAAGATAAGTTTCCTTTAGCTATATGTCAACAACAGATTGATTCCGACGTTTAGATTCTCAGTAAAGTAAAAGTAAAAATTTTGAGCATTTGCTTAGGCAAATCATCTCATTCTTTTCGTGAAGTAACCAAGTAAAGTTAATCGCTCGCTATTACTTTATAGTCGTTATTGTCAGGCATAAGCCGAGAGTACCAGGGTACCACGATTAATAGTAGTTTCTTCTCTAATTTACTTGACATTTCAACTCATTAGTGTTTTTATCTTCATAAAACATTTCTTTTTTTTGGTAATAAACCGATTCTCTGTTTGCCTACCTGTTTTATTTAATTAGCTTTAGTATGAGTGTTCCAAAGGGGAAGTAATAAGAAGTAAGTATACTTGATTTATATTATTTGTGCTCAATAATTGAAACGTTCTGGATTTACTGATTTTACCTTTATTGTTTTCGTTTATTACTGACTTTGGTTTTTGATTAATATTTGCGTATTTGCTTTATCTTTCTATTGTTAATACTGATAAATTTCTGGCATTCAAATCTGATTTAATTTCTAACTTATTTTTTGTTATCTTTTTATTTTGTCATGAAGCTTAAGCTAAAACCAGTTCCATATTTCAACTTTGGGGTACTTCTTGCTTGTGCCATCTACAAGCTCGTGGCGCCTTAAATAGATAAACCCACCCCTACTCTCTGACATTTGAGCTAGGGCCTAATTTGTACGCTCAGACGACAACTCGTTCCAGCCTACGTATCGATACACGTAAACTCCTTCAGTTTCAATTTTAAATTCTTCTTTTAATTTGAAATTATTCACTCTCAGTTCCTTCTAAGCTGGAGTGAAGGTTTTTCGCCTATTACTGGGACAAGAAAAAGCGTTACATTCTACTATTCAAAACTTTAATTGCAATTTTTGATTTTTGAATTATTTTTCGCTCACCATTCTGCCAAGAATGAGGCAGATATGCTTCGTTATGGAATTTGTTGAAGTATTTATTAAATTTGAAAATATATATTCCTTGATGTTTAGTATATCACTACTTTTCCAATTAATCCAGTCAATTACATGCGCGTATCGTTGCAATGATTTGACCATCTGTTTCGACAATACCCTTTATTTCAGTGCCTTCCGAAAATGAAGAAGGGCTTACACATCTGCTTATCTTAAATAAAAGTAAATATTTAGTATTAAGAGGTTTCAGGAGCTTAGACTTCAATTTTAGTTCGAGAACGTGCTGCTCGATAACAGTAAACTAGTCACATGTTTCCTTAATTTTCTAATGTGTTGACCAGATTATGTCAGTCCTTGCTCTTCTTGTTTATATTAGTTTGAGGACGTTTTTTCTGCGTTCATTTGCTGATTCAAATTTCTCTTAATTTAATTAATCTGTTTTTTTTTTTGCTTTTCTAGAACAAACATGATTGATTAGCGCTTTGTGTAGTGAGAAAAGAGATGAAAACAAACTCGCGATAAATCAATATTTGCAACAATCGCCTAAGATCTTGATCTGACATTCTGACAAGGGACTTCCTTGTATGCGTAGAGTCCTTCTTCAACTGAGGAAGTTATTTATGTCTCTAGGTAAAGAGTCCTTCTTTCGAAGAAGTCCCGTGTGTGCATTGTCCACGTAGACGGTTCCTTCTGAGAGTTGCCTGGAGTGTTGCCCATGAGACCCCGTTGGTCAATTCAGCGGATCGAACCGTGAAGTCCAGATAAGCAAATAATATGTTATGGTCAGCATTTCAATCTTTTTTTTATCTGCTTGCACACATAATTTCACATTAAACAAAATACATTTCTCTGAAAAGGACCAGAGTTTTTCTTTGTTGCCGTTTTTTTTTTTGTGTTTAATTATCTTAACGTTAGTTTAGTACAATTTTAATTTAACGCAAGCCTAAAGGTTTTCATTATTAGAATTAACTAATTGAATAATGAGGTAGATTATATCCTTTTGGATTTTACGGGCGTTTTAACGTCTTGTAACTAGAATACTGCTAGTCCTAGAGGGCTCAACAAGTGTGAAAGGAACATGATCATGTTTTGGGAAGTTTTTGAACTAATAATTTACCGTTTCTAGTCGAGTGGTTAATTTTTTGACTTTTAATAACAAGTTTTTTTTTGTTTTATGTCAGACTTATTCATCTAAATCTACGGTTTTCAATAATATTGTTACATTTTTTCCGTGGGTTCTTACAACTTTTACTATTTTAAACGAATACCCTCTTTATTCTTTATCACTGTATACAATTAAACACACTAAACTACTCTTTTAGCTTTACAACTAATAGCTCTTTACAATTCAACACTCAATGATTAACTAACTGCAATTCGCATTCTCTCCGCAAGTTATACAGTCTTAAAAGTATCGCGAATACTCCTGACGAAGCGAGGCCTCTCTATAAAATTCTCGACCTCGCGAGAATTCCACGGTTCCTGAATCTTCGCTGCCGGCGGTGACTTATACGTAGACGCGACAAGGCTAGTTCTATAGGGTAGCACAAAAACATTCGGATGATTGTTAGCCGTGACATTGCCTCCCTCTTAAACCCGATCGTCCCGATCAGCTACTTCATGTCCGTTATATGCTTTGAGCCTGTCGAGGTGGACAACTTTCAGTTTGCTTCTGGGGCTACGTTGAATTCTATACACTACGTCATTAATTCTTTTGATGACTGTATAGGGCCCTTCCCGTACTGGCGTTAGCTTGGGAGATCTTTCTTTCTTCCGTTGCGGATTATATAACCAGACTTTATCGTCCATCTAGAATCCTATAGAATTAGCGTTGAGATCATATCGTGTCTTCATTCGGTCACTGGCTTTCTCCGTGCTTTCTCTGACTAATTCATGGATGTATAGTAATTTCTCCCTAACGTAGTCTTGCATTTCCATATCCTGGTTGTCTGGCGTTCTGAATAATAGGTCTAAGGGTAAACGGAGTTCTCTTCTAAATAAAACCATGGCTGGTGTTAGTCCTGTCGTGTCATGAACTGCTGATCTATATGCAATCAAAAATAGTGGTATGTGTTGGTCCCAATCATTCTGATGTTCATCTACGACCTTTGACAAATGTTCTTCAATGGTCTTGTTAAACCTCTCAACCATGCCGTCTGATTGTAGATGTAAAGCTGTAGTCCGTGTCTTATGGATGTTGAGTAAATCACAGACTTTCTGGAAAACCATGGATTCGAAGTTGCATCCTTTAGCTGAATGCAGCTCTAACGGAACACCAAATCTGCTTAATAGGTTATTCACGAGAACCTCTGCTATGGTGACAGCTTCTTGATTGGGGATCGCACATACTTCAGGTCATTTACTGAAGTAGTCAATTGCCACTGAAATGTGCTTGTTACCATTATTTGTTTCTGGAAAAGGGCCAGCTACGTCAATGGCTATACGTTCAAATAGTAGGCCCACATTATACTGTTTTAGTTCCCCCCTAGATCTTGTTTTGGGTCCTTGAGTTGTAGCACAGGTTGAGCACTGCCGACACCACGATTTCACATCCTGGCAGTAGTTGACCCAGTAAAACCTGTCGCGACTCTTGTCAATCGAGATGAGCACCAGACTTCCCATTATGAACTTCTTCCAGAACTTTCGATATCTTTCTCGTTGGTACCACTAACGGTGTCTTCACTACTTTTCCATCGGCGCTTTCTCAGGCTCGTTTAAGAAGTCCATTTTCCACTACCAGGGTGTCCCACTGAACCCACAGAGTCTTAAAAGTAAATCCTTTAGTTGAAATCTCTCTCCAGCTTGGTCTTAGTTGATGTTCTTCGTTAGCTTTAAGCAGTAGTACTATATCACTATCCTCAAGCTGGTCATTTTAAGGTTGCTCTGTGGTCCACTGCCGATCAACCTCAAACTTCATTTGCCTAATCATGGAAGTAATTCCTTCTAGTTGATCTATTCTTTGGCAATGCTTACAATTATCCTCGTATGGTCTTCTGGATAAAGCATCTGCATTATTATGCAATCTCCCTGCCCTGTCCTTAACCTTAAAGTTATATTGTTGTAACTTTTCAAGCCATCTGGCTACCTGTCCTTCAGGATGCTCCATATCCAAAAGCCATTTAAGTGCTGCGTGATCAGTCCTCATTAGAAATTCTTGTCCATACAGATATGGCTATGGTCAAAAGCTCTTTTCGGGTTACACACTAGTTACGTTCAGGTTTCCAAAGTGTTGGACTGTAGCACTCGATAACTCGTTCTTCTCCTGATTGTACTTGCGATAAAACCGCTCCGAGACCGTTGTTGCTTGCCTCTGTGTCCAATACAAATTTACCCTTTTGTTCCGGATATCCCAATATTGGACTAGAACATGGAGCCGCTTTTAATTTCCTGAACGCAAAATCACAGTTAAGATCCCGGTTATAATTTGCTCGTTCTTCAGTGAGCTTATGTAGAGGTGCAGCTAAAGTTGCAAATCCCTCGACAAATCTTCTAGAATAGGTACCTAATCCAAGGAAGCTTCGCAGTCTTTGATTGCTGTAATCTTTCGTTGGTCAGTTTGGAGTCCCTCTGATGACACGACATACCCGAGAAATTCAACTTTTTGTTGAAAAAGAAAATATTTCTTTGTATTCGGTAAGAGATCAGCATTCTGGATTCTAGTAAAAACCTCATGCAGGTTTAGCAGATGCTCTTCGAAAGTGTTTCCCATTACCATTATATCATCAAGATAGACCAGGCATGTCTTTCAAGTGAGGCCTTGTAAAACAACTTCCATAAGACACTCAAAAGTAGCGGGGGCATTGAATAGTTCGAAGGGCATAACTTTAAACTGATATAAACCACTTCCAGCAGAGAAGGCAGCCTTTTTCTTATCCTGTTCGTCAATGCCTACCTGCCAGTAGTCGCTCTTTAAACCAAGCGTTGAGAACCAATGAGAACCTGCTAGTGTCGTCAACGTGTCGTCAATTCTAGAAAGTGGATAACTGTCTTTCTTGGTTACATTATTAAGTCTTCTATAGTTTATGCAGAATCTGGTAGTCCCGTCCTTCTTGGTGACTAAGACAATAGCAGACGAACAGGGACTTGATGACTCTTCAATAATTCCATCGTCAAGCATTTTGTCCACTAATGTGGTAACCTCTTGCTGCTTCGTCACTACTAACCTCCGAGGATGCTGCCGTATGGGCTGAGCACTCCCAGTGTCGATTTTATGTTTTATGATGTTCGTTCTTCCAGTATTTTGCTATTTTCCCTTTCAAAGGCTCTGCTTTGCTGTTTGATAAATGGCTTAGCTGTCTTCAGTTCTTCGGAAGACAGATGATGCCACGATTTCTGGAAATGTTCTAGGACTTTCTTAGGTGATGTTGAGGGTGTTACTTTTAACCGCGTTTCGCAACTGGTTACCCACTGCACCGGCTCGCAAGTCGCCATCACATATCCTTTATTGAATTTGATGGAATTTGATGAAATATTTGCTACTCTTATCGGTTTTTCGCCGTCGGTTTTGACCAGTGCTTTGCCTGCGAGGTGTTTGCAAGGCAAACCGTGGTGTTAGATAAGTCGGATGCAGCCTTCAAAATCCTTCTCCAATCTCCCAAAAATTATCTGCTCGGTATTTCCGCTTATTCTGACAGTACATGCCGCCACTACTTTAGTCAGTGTGCCATCCTCTGTTTTGGTAAGGATGAACTCTTCGGTGTCAAACTTCAGAAGGTTAAGTTTATTGTCAAAAGAAAATCCATTTTGACCGATGAGGTACATCCCCAAAATAAATTCGTCTTCTATGTCGGCTACTAACACTGTGCTGTGCAATTTAAATCTTCCCAGTTGAAGTTCAATATCCATTTCCCAAAGTACTTCAGCTATCTCACCGGTAACCGTACGTAAAACTACATTCTTTGGCATGGCTAGAACTTCTAATCTATTTACTCTGTTGGACCTTATCAAAGATACCGCCGCACCAGTGTCAACAGTAATTGTCATTGCTCTTCCGTTGATCTTTCCTTTAATAGTTAGACTGTCGGCGGCTTTCCCTGGGGATTTTTATGGAGACGATCCTGGGGGCTTTATCTTCCCTAGCCAACACCCGCCCCGCAATGTTGACTAATTGATTGAATTTACTTAACATATCTTTATTCACTGTTAACTCATAGTTTATTTTTAATTTGAGGTAAAAATAAATAAATAAAATTAGACGTTGGCAGTTATTTTTAGGTCGACCAGTGGCCTGCGTAGGTAGGACCAATCACCTTAGTAAAAATCAAGTTTTCGTCGTTTCTATAAATCTGAGTTGAATCCTGAACAAAATTGGATTTGAAAACCATTGTTAGTATGGCTACTCGTCACATAAAAATTCTCCCAAAATTTTTATAGCACAAGAACTACTGTGTGTCGAGGGTTTAGGATTTTATTGAGAATCATTATGTACTGGGAAATTAAAATAACTGCTGGAAACTCAGTTTATACTCTAGTATTACTACAAAGGGCAGTTATAACTAATTCAGGTAAAAATTTATAAGAGATCTTGTATTTGACTTCATAGATTTTTTAATCGTGGTATTCGAAGAAACTGAAACAAAAACTAAAATGGGTACTCGTGAAGAAATTGAGGGGCTAGCCGAAAATTTTTTTAGGCTTAAAACGTTCTCGGAAGACGTAAACGGTTATATAAATATTCTTATTTAAATTATTAATGTTTTAACTGAAATTAACTTTGTTATACACAACATTATTTCAATGGCAACTACTACTACTACTGCTAAGTAAAAGCCTTTTCACTAAAAATACATTCAAAAGCTCATAACTGAAATATATTTCAATACGACAAAGTTCAATTCCAAAACTGTAGGTATACGATTTTTATAACGCCGTAAATGCTAAATAGCGCCCACATAAAAATAAAATAGTGTAAGGACCCAAAGTGTGTCGTAGATTACGGTCCATGTAATAATATTTTGAAGAGATGCATATAAGTTGCCTTTCGTGATTTATTATTTTAGCGATGCATCCAAAGAGAAAGGGGTGGCAGCTAAATTATTAATGAACTCTGGCGTTCGGAAGTGCTTTTAGACAAACAGGCCATAGAGCCTCAGTTTTCGTTTAAAACCAAATATTTACTTGGCGAGGGCTTTTAAAATATTAAATGTCATTCTTTTTAATACGATCCGTTTTCGAATGGATGAAGTACCCACATGAATGCGATATGACAGTTCCCTCGCATATATAAAATAACAATAAAGAGATATTGGGATATTAGGAGTAGTTTTTAAGTTCACGTAATCGAAATATATGGGGGATTTTTGATTATTAATGGACACGATGAATATATTCTTGGAACATTTTTCTTCATACCGTTAACCTGAAATATTGTCATGAAGATCAAGAGAAATTGTATACTTTCTTTTGAACTTTTATATAATTTACTATGTTCGGCCGCAAATTGCTCGGAAATAAATTGCACAACTTTTAACCGATGTCGTATTTCTCTTAGGTGCTGTTTCCGATATCCCAGTGGTATGCATCGAATTTGCTCACCCTGTAGATAGAATTTTCACGACTTTTTAGGTTCTCTATGACTTCTATGGGAATTTTTCTGCACTAAAATTTAACTTCTCATTTCGAATATATTTTTAAAAGTCGTTCTTTTGCATACACTCCGTTAAACCTGAGGGTAAATATCGAGATAAATCTACTTGGAAGTACTTAGGTACTAACTACTAACTCGTAATTTCCCATTTTGAAAGTGCTCTTAAAAATAGTAGTCCTAGTTGAGGAAAAAATCCGGTAAGTACAAGAATAAATGCCGATATATATAGTTTTTACATTGAAAAAACAAAATGCTCACACGTAAAGATTTATTGAAATATACATGCTTTAAAAACTAACAAAACTATTTAAGAAAAAAACAGATACTCACTTCCAAATAAGGAATGCAAATTTAAAGTAAAAAAACAGAACACAACTCGAAACATAACTACTACATACTATCCATATGAGGGCTGTAGAACAAAAATCAAAAAAATAATTTTATTAATGTTAAAATATGATAAAGAATTAAATTTAGTTTTCTGAGATTTGTGTGCAATGTGTGTAGTTGAAAAGACTTAACTGAAAATATGAAAAATTACCAAGATTAAGTTTTATTATTTAATTCTTATTATACTGCTTTGATCACCTCTGAATAAAATTTATTATTTCACCTAAAATGTGAATTTAGTAAAACTCCAATTTATTCTAAAAAATTTGTTAACACTTAAGGTTTGGGGGTATATGCATAAGGGAATTTTTGTTAATCAGGGATATGGGGCATTATTAATAATTTTTTAAACGACACTATAGAACGAAGCGACAATCTTAATTAAACAAGAAATATATTAGAAAAATTGAATATGCTTGCATATTTTATATGAAAATCAATATTTTATAAAAAGTCGATAGATTGTGTATAGATGGACATTTTTAAAATATAATTGTAGAATTAAGTTCAATTAACTGCAATATTGGTAATATAGTTAAATATTAGAAGACAGGACCGTTTTTATACCGAAATAAGTTGATAAAGTTCTAGATTATGGATATAGAAATAATTAGGGGACTATGGGTAATCAATATAAAGACAGGACCGTCTTTTTGAACTAGTGTTTATGGTTCTAGAAAGAAATAAGTTCTACAAACTATGTTGTTATTCCAAAAATCTAGAATTAGAATTGTAATATTATTAAGACAATTTATAAAAAAAAATATGTTTCTTTTTGTTGCATGTATATACCAAGCACCAGTGGATATCCATACTAGTCTCTTCAGCAGACTCACGTGTGATACCCTCAAACAGTTTAAGGGTGTGTCAAACAGTGCTAAGACATAGATTGCAGTGGAGGCTAGAAACAGTTACAAAGGATCAGCCTGAATCCAGAAAGTAACAAAACCACTGATGACATTTTGTATTGTATAGTTATAGTAAGATGATGTAAAATACGATATGTTTTCTCGAATTGATGTCTTTTTTTAAAGCAATAGCGTTGGGGACCAACGTTTAGAGGGCGAGGGCACATGTCAACTACTAAAATGCTTAAGCTACTAAATAAATAACACCCTGTCCTAAGTTTGAACTTGAGCTAGCAAAATATTATGTAAATATTAAAGACAAATTACCCAGGTCGACAAGATTTTAGTGACACAAAGCAGATCTTTATTTTTAAAATGGAAATACCCTTCTAATAATAGCAAAAAATATTCCTAAAGCACTAACACCTACCACTTTTCAATAGCTCAATAAGACCCTTTTACATTTGCAGGTAGTCGAGCGGGAAGTCAATGTAATGAGGGGACGGATACAATGAATGAATTTTTTACAATAGTAGTGTTGAGTTTCGAAGTGAGAGGTTCTGTGTGTGTAGATAAGAAAGTGTTTTAAGGACGGAAATGTCCAGACAAATGCGCCGCAGTTGCAAAATCTCTCCTGACAAATTTTGTTATATTTGTGGAGAATTTATGATGAAATCACAAGCCGGGCCATTTTCTGAAAGTGTTAAAAAAGCCTGCTTGCTATATTTTGGTGTTTTAATTGGAGATCAAGACAAGCAGTGGGTTCCCCATGTGTGCTGTGTTAGTTGTAGCGTATCACTGATGCAACAATTTTTTTTGGCCACCTGTGAATCGCTCCCGTTGACTCTTCGCGTTGTATTAAATTATATACAACGCGAAGAGTCAACGGGAGCGATTATGAACCCTAAACATGCAAAGATCAGCACATTTTATGGTATAAATACGCTAGCGAACCATCAGTTCGGCAGACTTTTGTCTCTCACCTAAAACAAGCTCCTGGGCTATCCACATGGGCGCTTTCAGGTTCTAATATATCCTGTTCTCCTCACCCTAACCTAAGCTTGACTCGATCACTTGGTCGCGAAGTTTGGGGTTTCATACCCACAGTAGTAAAAGTCGAATCTATGAAAAATTTGTCAGAGTTCTGAGAAAGATAATTTTCTAAGTAGAATCTGTCAAGTAGTTAAAAGTGCAGTGTAAGCTTTGAGTGAACTTACTATTTAGCCAACCTTAAATAAACAACACAAACTCTTAAGAAAAACTATATTTATAAAACAGTGACTAAAGACCTATAAACAATTTCAAAAATATACCTCAATCAAGGGAACATGCGCACCTTAGTAATTGGGTATAATATAATCTTATTAAGCTTCTGACCAATAGACATTGTTAATGTTTTCTCCTTAAGTCTTTGATCAATAGGCGTTGTCTTTGTTTTTAACTAAAGTGCTTTCTTTATCATCTCTTCTCACCTGACGTAGATCGATCCCGAATCTGAGCTATATTCATGCACGCTAAACAAGGCGTGGAGTTGCGGATGAAATCCTATCGCGACAATATAAACTAATTTGTTTTATTTATTTTTTCTCATTGTGTTTATTGGATGGCCCATTTTTTTTAGTAGCAACTTGCACTCTAACTAAAATTAAAATAACACTGGTCTCCTGTCACGTTTTCTTATTTTGTAATTTAATTTATTTGGCTTCACCTCAAATTGGAAGAAACTGACGGTTAATATAGTTAAGTTAAGCAAATTTACAACTACGGATTCGTACGCCACAACGAGCTGTCTTGAAGCATGAAAATTAGGCCCTAGCTCAATTGCCACTAGGTTGTGGACGGCACAGAAAATCCTCAAGTTGTAATTTAAAACTGATTTTGGCTTTTTCTTCGCAAAAAAATATGAATAATTTAATCAGCGTTGGTTGCCAAAATGTACCAATAAAAAAATATAAGCAATAAAACCAGAAGTTAAATCAATAATAACATAAATGGAAATGATAGAGCTTAATTAATTGAAATCAACTAGAATTATTAAGCTTTCCTTTTGGAACACTAATACTTAAAGATAACAAATAAAACAGATAAATCGGTGAACAAAAAATCGGTCTATAACCATAAGATGGTTAGTTCAGTTTGTCTCGTTTCACACAAAAAAAGTTGGACTCAAATCAATTAAATTATTAAGAAAAATAACCACTTTATGGTTAATACCACTTCAAATTTTACTTGACCGTAGCCACTAAATCTAAAGAATAGAAATAATTCACTCCACTTGAACGCATACTTGAGGTAATAATTATTGGAACTAAATTTACATGAGTAAGTCAGTTTACCCGTGACGTTTAGCAAAAGAAAACATCTTATTAAAAACTAAAGTTATAACTAATAATAAAAAAACAACGACAATCAAACGTGATACGCAGGACGCGTAACCGAGTGTAGGTACTAATAATTCCCTGAAGTGGTATAAGTAAAATAAATGAAAATAAAGGCTAAACAAATATGTCAATTAAAGGTGAAGCTGACTGAATAATTAAAAAAGAAAACAAACGTTAATCAATTGCGGTTAAAGTAAGTGAAAATAAATCGTAAATAAATATATCTAACAAATAATCTGAGGTGGAATTAATAGAATAAACGATAAATAAAGAGCCCCTGAATTACCACAACATGATCATGTTCCGTTTACACTGCTCGAGTCGCTGGGACCTAATACTAACTAATAATATCGTGGTTATGATACGCCAATACAACTCTAAAATTAAAAATAGTACAATTTAAAGCTCTAATAAATTAGTCCGTTCAGAATAGAACAAAAGAAAACTTTAAACTTGCTTAAAGTTAAACGAAAGTATTCTAATAAGTAATATTAAAGTATCGATTAAAAAAAGACAACAGCAACTAAAAGTTCTGAAACTTTGGCTTGCTCAGAGAAATAAAATTTACCTAATGTTAAATTACACGTGCCGTTAAATAAAATATTAATGAAAAAAATTAAATGCTGACTATAAAGGCGTCAAAAATTAACCAGCGGCTAAAATATAAAAAAAATAAACTTATGCGAACCTCACAGCTCGAACCGCTGCGCTGATCAAAGATCGCCAGACTCTGCATGATCGAGGACTACAAAAGGAACTACTTCGGTAGAAGAGGGACTTGGCTACGCCTCTAGCTCTCAGATGACGATTACAAGAATAGAAGAAAGACCCTTCACCCTTCCCTGTGAAATATCACCATTTTTGCTTAACCCAAAGTGAAGAAAATGTACAAGCAGATTCAATAAAATACAGAAATAAGGAAAGTTACGGGTTTTCATTTGTTTACAGTGCTTCTAGGAACGGAACTTCTGCAAGGAAAATTTAAAAAAAATCAATAACCATCCACGTGAAATCATAAAGACAACTGAATATCGGCAAACGAAAAAAAAATCAAAGTGCAACTCACATGAGACGAAAACAGTGAAACTTCCAGTTACGAAGTGAGTCCAGGCATCAAATAAATAATACAATAAAGGTAAGGAAGAGGTACTGTCTGAGACTCAAAACGGGTCTGGTAGACGATCCTCACAAGTGTATATCGCAAAAAACTATTCTACAACGACATTCCACTGCCAATCGCAATAGCTGACTTTCGAAGAGTGACCCATCCTTCATTCAAACACAATGCACTGCGACACCGGCAGGCATGCCCCCCACCGTACCTGTAATCTTTAAATTGAACCAGAGTACATATTTCTAGTTGGATGGATAGTATCACAAAAATGCAGTTCTATGATACGTCCAGGACGATTGACATCTCGTCCAGACGATAATTCGATTCCCGAAATGTCATAGCCACGCAATAATAATGAATTTGAATGCGATATTATAGAAAATCAATTTAAAACGATAATAATATGGGATTTTAGGATGGCATATAGTCACAATTAATTTTTACTAGACAGTAAAAATTAACTACAACATAGTTTTTACCATAATGCCGAAACTCTTGTGGTATTATGGTTAAAATTGCGTTGTAGTGTATTTTGCCGAAGGTACCAAGGTTCAGCTTAGTAACAGGGTGGTGAGGTTAATTATCTAACACTACTTGTAGGGAGCTCATTTACGTGGCTGTTTTCATCCATGTTTACACTTATAAGAGACTTAATCAATCTCTCTTCTTCTAGTAAAGGTTATTAAGTGATGATAAACTTGACG
>JAEQML010077187.1:0-12994 GCA_016904865.1 Pissodes strobi
TGGATGTTATAATTTGTTTTCTTTCTTGTTTCCAAATTTTTCCACTTATAGCGCCAAGTGTGTATTTATGATGAGAGAGAGGCCTCCCTAATACAATGAGAGAGAGAGCCCACCCGCGACTCGCTCTCATGGATGCACTACTGGTTGAGTTCAGCGTATTAGACAAAGGGACATTATCGGTGTTCAGAGTGAATTCTGGATCTTTAATTTGCAATTCTGTATGATAGGTTTCCACGGTGTGCCTTAAAGAGCTAATTATGGCTGGGGTTATATTATATACGTTCAGAATTTCCAAGCGAAAGTGATGTTGCACTAAGTCGAAAGACTTTTTGTAGTCGATTGATGTTGTCTGTTCAATATATTGTGGTAATATTTTGCTGTTTATGACACGCTGGGCCATTATTACCGTTTTTTTCTTCGGGTTTATCCCAATTTCTCTGTCTACATATACAGGCAGACTAGTGCACTTATTGCTAAAGAAAAGCTCGAGCTATCTTGCATGTCTTCAGTATTATCTGTATCTTGCTGAAGTTATTTCAGATGCTGTGTGAAGGTTTAAGTTGTGGATATTATAATTTGTTTTCTTGTCTGTCCGATACTAAAATATGTATAGAAGGTATTTATAAATTCTCACTTAAAAATGCAATACCTTCGTTGGACTCAAAGATTCACAAAAATTAACACGTAACAGACGCAATCAAATTTATTTTTTAATGTAGGAAGTGTGTATCTATAAAAACTCTCTCTCTCCAGGCAGACTACTGCGCTTATTGCTTAAGAAAAGCTCTGTCTATGTTGCATGTCTTCAGTATTATCTGTATATTGCTGAAGTTATTTCAGGTGCTGTGTGAAGGTTTAGTTTATGGATATTCTAATTTGTTTTCTTTCCTGTTTCCAGATTTTTTCTAGTTCTAGTGTCAAGTGCATTTTTATTCTATTATTTTTATTATTACCTTTACTCTAATCGTGCTAAAGATATGAAATTATATTAATAAGCTAACGTCTATTATTATTCCAACTGGCGAAATAGAGGCCATATCAATTACAGAAAAAATTGTTCTGTTGCATCATAATAACGGGCGCTTTTATTTTTAAAAGGATCGTGCAATTATTTTTAATTATGCGAAATAACCGCGTTTAAATTGGTTAGCAATTTTTTAATCAAAGTTGAATGGTGCGGTGATAACACTTTGTTTACTAGGCGAATAGTTTTTAAACTGACTCTACATAAGACCACATTAATTCTGATACAGGCAGGCATATATCAACGATTTTTATACAACTGAAGTGCTACCGAGATATTTTGGCTATATTTGGGGAAACCCAGTGTATCAGGTTTTGACTTTGAAATTAAAAACTAAAGTAAAAAATCGACTCAACTCGTTTTAAGATATTGACCCATATTCCCGCTCTGTGTGATAGTGAATAATTATTTTTTAGCCAAAAGTATAAGAGCCGCTCAATCTGCATAAAACCGCGTTCTAAAATCTGGAAATTGGACTCAAGTGGGTTAAGCTGCTTTTGAACTATAGCGGTTTAAAAATGAGAATAAAAAACCTTTCGTCGGTCTTTTAGCTGAGCTAAGTACTTCAATAAACCATAAAACAACAAAAATGTGACATTCCTGAGCGGTTAAAAATGGATAAAATGTCGTCACTTTTGCTAAGTTTTTTTTATGGAATTTCCACCTTTGTATAATAGGGACATTTTATTTTATTTCAGGTAATATAGATCTTTTTAGTGGAACGTATATGGTGTAAGAAAATATGGCTACTAAAAATATATTCATACAAAACTCCTCAATAGCATAAGTTTGTGAAATTTGATTCCCATCCTTTAAATGCCTAAAATCATCTAAAACGAGAACTTAGACATTGCGATGCACATTTTAACCGGCTTCCAGTGCCATACGCGCATAATGCCAACATTTTCCATAAATGGCACTCTTCCTAGAAAAATATCCATCCCTAAGGAAAACTGCATCGTTAAAGTGAATGGCATTTTTGCTTGTTAAAAATAAATATTTCAATTTCAAGAAACGTGTATTGAAGTCTATCTGCTTTACGACGGTAAGCCCCTGACTCGGTCTGGAAAACTATAAAAGCTAAAATCTTGCAATTTCCATTAAAAAAACTTTACTTTGTTAAAACGGCATTCGTTCCCGGGTCGATATGATTATTAAAATTTATCTCGTTAATTTATGAAAGCTGATAAACTTTGTTTATATATAATATTACTACGGGGTGGCAATGGGATGGAATTGCCATTGATGGATTTTCATCAATAATAATTTGGCTATTTACCTCCAAGTAATTTACTATAAAAAAAATCGGTGTAGGAAAATTAGGGATTTTTTTATAGTGACTTTGAGGAACACATTATAATTTCTCGATATTTTCAGTATTTTAAGGATCGTTCCTTCCCTATCAACTTGATGTAATGTAGCAATTTCAATTTAAATCAAATACTTCTGCAAATACGCCAAAACAAACAAAGATGACTAGATATTGCATAAAATTCTTTAATGCATTTTCCGGTAGAGATAGGCAAGGATTCTCCGAAAACAATTTCGAAAGCCGCTGTCTCTCGAGTAAATATTACACGTACAAGCTCGGAAGATTAGTTTTATTCGATTGGATTGAACTGCGAGTTTTATTTGCAATGGAATTTAGATTGAAGAATCCGAAACTTATTTTGCGATGTACCCTAGGATGTTGATTATATAGACAAGCTTTAAACATTATTTAGACTGTCAATAACACACTGATTTTTTTGGTACTGAAATATTTACATAAAAGTATAGTACAAATACATGCCATTTATTATTGGCAAATATTTATTCTGTGAGCTTTTTGGCTTGTAAAATATATAGGGCACAGAAGATCAACCGTGCTGCTGCCGTCAGGGCACAGTTGATTCTATAACCAATGTTCTCGAACTAAAATGACTTTGATTTTTTATCGAAGTAGTTGGTTTTCGAGATCCAATATGTTTTTTTATTATTTTGTAATTTGAGAAATTTTTGCCGCGACTTCGATCGATAATAAGAAATTTGGATCCGACTATGGTAATTTTTAATTTTAAGCATCAAATTATCTGTTACTAAGAAGCAAATTTCGATATGTAACTAACTAAACTCAATATATTTATTTATTAAATATTTTCATATACATATTTTGATTTTTGATATTAATATTCAATTTAGGTTTGTTCTTTGTTTGTTTACTTGCCATCAGCTCCTTTTTAAATTTTCTAATTTATAGTTCATCCCTAATCTTAGTCTAATATTTTTCGTAGATCTCTATGTGCTACCTAATGAGCTTTTAAATTATATTACTTGCATATTCAGTAATAAGGCAAAATACGATAGCATAGAAGCTTAATTTATTTATGTTGCACCCCAAGAAGTGGCTAAATCCTAAATTTGAAACGGTTTTAGCTTAATTACTAACACTTGTGCATCCGATACCATTTTCTTATTTTACTCTTTTAAAGCTCATTCTTATTTTTTACAATATTTCAATTTTTATTAATTTGTATTTATGGTTTATAATCAAATAAATTAGGTTAGCTTTCAATTAGCCAATAATTTAGCTAATTCGCGCATTTAAGGTGTTTATAGCTTAACTGAGTATTCGTATTTATTTGTCCATATTATATTTCAAAGATTTTTTTATTCGATTTCCTTTTCGAAATATTTGCTTCATCTAAGTTTAATTAATTTATTTATTTGGTATATTTTTTGCTTATTACTTTTGTATTGTACTTTTAAATGGCATTCGGTTTTGCAAAATTGTACTACTATTGAAAGAAAAATATATTAAATTACTTTACTTCTCCGCAGAACATTGAAATTATTATTAAATATAATTTACTTCAATAACTTTAGCTTATGTTTTAAAAATAATATACAAATATAAATTAACTAGAACTATATACAAATGTAAAATTTCATATCACAGTTATATAAAGTAGAAAAAATTTTAAGTGCTAAAAAATTAAAATAAAAACTGGATTAAAAATTTTACAACACCAACTAATATTATACAAATAAACTTGAATTTAATATTAGATTATTGATCTTATTACTTTAAATATTGCAGTTACAATAATCCAAGTTAATCAATCAGTTTCAAGTGGTCAGAAAATCAAACTGAAAATTTCATTATTAAGCTAAAAACCTTTAGAAAAATGTAATAACTTGCAAATATAAAAACCTTGAAAATAATTAAAAAATTATAGAAAACTAAAATAGCATAATATAAATTGATAATCAAATTGTATTTATTACTTACGCAGTATAAATTTCGAATTTTATATATTTGTTATCATTATTACTTTTTAATAAACAATAATTTAATCCACCTCCAAATCTATTCCTCTTCTTTCATCCTATTATTTTTTTTATATTCGCTTTACTGTTTGGTATCTGATATATTTGTTTACATTTGTCCTCTTTTTGTCTTATTTTTCTTCGTATTAATAATTATAATATTAAAATTTGCCTAAATTTCTATTAAATATATATTATAATAAGACAAATTACAATAGTACTGAGACATAATTTCCTAAGGTTGAAACATTTATAGCTTAATTACTCACATTTGTGCATCTATATCAACTTGCAAACCTATTATTTTTACCCGTTTTCCTCTATTTTACTCTTTTAAAGTTCAATCTTATTTTTCAGTTTCATTAATTTGTATTTACGGTTTATAATCAAATAAATTAAGCTAGCCTTCAGAAGCAATTATTAATGTTGCGTTTATATCATATTTCTTTAAGCAATGGTTTAGCTAACTCGTGCATTTGAAGTGTTTATAGCTTGACTATGTATTCATATTTATTTTATTCGCTCATACCAACTTACGAAGCTATTTTTTATTCGATTTTCAGTTCGAAAAATTTCTCAATACCCGCGTTTAATTAATTTATATATTTCGCATATTTTTGCTTACTACTCTTTTATTTTACTCTTTAATGATTCTTGGATATGCAATTTTATTCGATTTGTATCTAATCACCTTAAATATCGCAGTTACAATAATCAAATATAAATTTCAAGTTTAAACTTAATTAATGAGCTAAAAAACTTTAGGGAAAAGTAATAACTTGCAAATATAAAAAACATGAAATATTAAAAATTGGTAGAAAACTAAAATAATATAAATAATTTGACAATCAGACTTGTATTTATTATCAGCACAATCTTAATTCTTAATTTTATTTATTTGTTATTATTATTATTACTTTTTAACAAACAATTATTTAGCTAATTTATGAATTTAACTATTTGTAGGTTAAGTATTCATTCAAATTTATATTCAAACCTTCTTATTTGATTTTTTTTTCTGATATTCACCTTATTTTTTGATATTTGATAATATTTGTAATACTTATTTATTTTTGCGTATTTTTTGCCTTATTGAAGTGAAACTTCTTTAGCGAGGGTAAAGTCAGATAAAATGCTTATCAAAGTGAAACGCTGATCAACCTGAAACGCCCTTTTAATTAAGCATGTTCCAATATAGCAAGAGGGTTGAAATTTTCTGGACATATAGCCGGGATAAAATGAGGATCCTGGACGAAAACTGGACCACGAGAAAAGTTAGAGAAACGCGGTTTTCAACGAAAAAAAAAACGAAGGAGTTCAGCTACAAGATCGGAGATTGGAAAATTGGGAAGAAAAAAAATGCTCTATGATAAAAAAATCAACATTTTTGAAAAAATAGAAAAATATTTAAAAAAAAACGGAGAACGGAAAATTAATAAAAGTATAATAAAACGAAATAAGAAAAAAAAATAAAAAAAAACAAAAGATTTCGAAAAGTTAATGAAGGTATTATAAAAGCAAATAAGAAAAATATAATAAAAAAAACAAAAAAAGGGTTTCTAAAGTTAATAAGAGTAAAATAAAACTAAATAAAGAAACATCAACTAATAATATACAAATAAAACTTGAATTTAATATTAGATTATTGATCTTATTACTTTAAATATTGCAGTTACAATAATCCAAGTTAATCAATCAGTTTCAAGTGGTCAGAAAATCAAACTGAAAACTTCATTATAAGCTAAAAACCTTTAGAAAAATGTAATAACTTGCAAATATAAAAACTTTGCAAATAATTAAAAAGTTATAGAAAACTAAAATAGCATAATATAAATTGATAATCAAATTGTATTTATTACTTACACAGTATAAATTCCGAATTTTATATATTTGTTATCATTATTACTTTTTAACAAACAATAATTTAATCCACCTCCAAATCTATTCCTCTTCTTTCATCCTATTATTTTTTTTTTATATTCGCTTTATTGTTTGGTATCTGATATATTCGTTTACATTTGTCCTCTTTTTGTCTTATTTTTCTTCGTATTAATAATTATGATATAAAATTTTGCCTAAATTTCTATTAAATATATATTATAATAAGACAAATTACAATAGTACTGAGACATAATTTCCTAAGGTTGAAACATTTATAGCTTAATTACTCACATTTGTGCATCTATATCAACTTGCAAACCTATTATTTTCACCCGTTTTCCTCTATTTTACTCTTTTAAAGATCAATCTTGTTTTTCAGTTTCATTAACTTGTATTTACGGTTTATCAGTGGCGTAACTACCATAAGACAAGTAAACGCGCACTCGTACAGTGCCTAATATTGAAGGTTTCTGTCAACTGAACCTAGGAACACCTTTCTGTCAAGCAAGGATTCTTTTTTATTAAGTTTAGCATAATTTAATACCTAATGAAAAGTTTGGCAACATCAGCGTCGCGACACTCGTCAGTCGCCGATCAGGATTAGTCCTGATTTGATTCGCAGTGAGCACCATCGTCTTTTGGTTTGACATCCGGGGAATCCCGTTTTGTTGACATATTTTAACCTGTTGCCAAGAGCATTACCTTACCATTATCTTATAGTTTTAGTACCTGATACGCTAATTTTTCCTACGTTTTAAAAATGAGTGACCACAAAAAAAATATAAAAGCGCCCGCAATTAAAAGAAAACTAAAAAAATAATTGGAATTAGAGAAAAATTGCGAAAATATTTTTTGTTCGACGAAATCGCAGTCTGAGCCAAATTTGCAACCATTTACGTCCAAACGCGATGACATTGTGAACAATAATTATATTTTAAGACGAAGATCACTCAGAATATTTGATCGGTATAACACAACTTCAGGTGGCTAAGCCACAGGCATCAGCACAAGCGACCTAATTTTTCTGTGTGCTAAAACTAAAAAGTTCTATGAAGCTGAAATATCGTCAGACACCGTAATATCAAGTAAATACACAATACTAGAAAGTGATTTAGGTCATTTTGTTAATAAATCATTAAGATGTAAATGTGAAAAAAAACTTAAAAAAATTGAGCTTTCAAGTAAAATTACGGATGAAAGAATAGATGATAGGCGTATAAAGAAAAATATGCTATATTTTGAGTTGAGTTGGTATTCTTATCTATTAGGTTACATTATGTGTTATCAGAAGTGAATTTTACTTCCAAAGTTTTATAAAAAGAAACAATTGCTTTGGACGAAGCTAGTTCTGTTCTACTAAGGACAAAAAGGAATGTGGGAAAACTACCGTCAACGCTTTAATGAGGTTCTAAAAGAAGCACGAACAACTGCTCTGAAATGGTGCATTACAACTAATTTTAGGAGTGAGCGACAAGTTTAAAAAAAAAGTATTTGATGAAGTAACTTTAGATCATCCTTTTGATTCCAGGGGACACTTTTGAAGTGAAAACTTCTTTAGGCGCGCTCTGCACTTTTTTTCTGTGGGGGTTGAATGAGACCGAGCCCTCACGTAACGTAACGTATCGTAACGCTGCATGTTCCCGTATAGGTAGAGGGCTGAAATTTTCAGGGGATGTAGCCTGGGTAAAAAGAAGATCCTGGACGAAAACGGGACAACGTACCCCACCTCGTTTGGCCAAGGGAGGGGGGAGTAGTAAAAACTTAAATAATTAATTTCGGGAGAACGGGAAGAGGTACGGGTTCGAAATTTTTATGGTAAGTGCACAACATGGGGGGCCACCTTAGACCATACAGGGGGGACCGGGGCTCTAATTTAAGGTGGGGTTTTGGGGTATCTCTACAACGGAGGTTCGGATCGAAATTCTGACAAACGATGACCCCGCTTGTTGACGTTTTCACTTCTATCTTGTGGTTTAAGGACTCACAATTTTTTTTTAAATTGGTGTTTTTTATCAGCTATTGACATTATAAAATCTCAGTTAACAACTAGATAGGTTTAAATAAGATAAGTGGCATCTTTTTGTTTTTGCAACCTAAAAATCTCATAAATTCAACAAAATCTCAACAAAAATGTTCTCAAATCATATTGCAAAATTTCTCTTACAATTTATAAAAACAGAGTTAAATCAAGAAATGACTCCAAAAAAAATGTTGATTTAAACAAATTTACATTGACCTATTATTATTTTTTACCATGCCGATTATATATGTGTCAGCTGAAGAATCTTTTAGTAAACTAAGTATTTTAGGAATCAAATAGGGCATGCAAGATCGATTTCAATATTTATCTCCAATTTCCGTCGAAAGTGAAGCTCCCAACAAATTACAACAATTATTTAGCTAATTTATGAATTTTAACTATTTGTAGGTTAAGTATTCATTCAAATTTATATTCAAACCTTCTTATTTGATTTTTTTTTCTGATATTCACTTTACTTTTTGATATTTGATAATATTTGTTATACTTATTTATTTTTTGCGTATTTTTTGCCTTATTGAAGTGAAACTTCTTTAGCGAGGGTAAAGTCAGATAAAATGCTTATCAAAGTGAAATGCTGATCAAACTGAAACGCCCTTTTAATTAAGCATATTCCTGGGCGAAAACTGGACCACGAGAAAAGTTAGATAAACGCGGCTTTTTGATGAAAAAAAGGCGAAGGAATTCAGCTACGAGATCGCAGATTGCAAAATTAGGAAGAAAAAAATGCTTTATGATAAAAAACAAACATTTTTGAAAAATAGAACAAAATTTAAAAAAAAACGTAAAAAAATATTCGGAAAATTAATAAAAGTATAATAAAACGAAATAAGAAAAAAATTAAAAAAAAAACAAAAGATTTCGAAAAGTTAATGAAAGTATTATAAAACCAAATCACAAAAAAATATAAAAAAAACAAAAAGAGGGTTCCTAAAGTTAATAAGAGTAATACAAAACTAAATAAAGAAAAAAATTTATAACATGAAAAGTTAGAGAAACGCGGCAAAAATAAAAACTCAATTCTTTATGTCAATTTCAGATATTTCACATCAGTTGTCTGCTTATAAAGGTAACGTACATAATTTTTTTTCTTTTATTTTGCAGTTTTAAAGGCTCTTTCATATTAATTACAATATATTATTTTTCATAAATTTATATTCAAACCAAAACTATTCTCCTTATTTCATAATATTATCTGATATTCACTTTACTATTTAATATTTGATAGTATTTGTTATATTTATTTATTTTTGCCCAATTTTTTGCCTTATTTTCTTTTATTTTGCACTTTTAAATGCTCTTTCATATTAATTACAACATATAATTTTTCATAAATGTCTATTAAATCTACGAATGATAATAAGGCAAAATGCAATAGCATTGAAATTTAATTCTTATGTTGCGCCTATATTTCTTTTAATTAATGCTGAGTTGTCTAAAGCCTAAATTTGAAATTTTCATTATTTTTATTATTCGTATCATTATTATTATTATTATTATTATTATTATTATTATCATTATTATTATTATTATTATTATTATTATTATTATTATTATTATTATTCACATTTGCACATCCAAATCAACCTACAAAGCTATTATTTTTGTTTGTTATTCTTTATTTTACTCTTTTAAAGCTGATTTTTATTTTTTTTTAATATATGGCTATATATACTTATTTTAAATATTTAGTCCCTCGTATCAACTTCTAAATCTATTTTTAACTTTGATTTTCTTTTCGTAATATTTATCTTATTTAATTAATAATAAAATTTATTTTTGCATTTTTTTCCATATTTTTCTTTCAATTTACACTTTAATAGACCTGTGCCTTGCAAAACTGTGAAAAACAAAATTAATGAACAATATGAAATTAGTTTACGTTTCCGCAAAACATTAAAATATTTATTAATTATAATTACTTGAATAATATGAGGGTCTACTGTGGTTCCTAAACAAAAACTAATATACGTATACTAAAAATAATATAAAAATAAAAATTGCCTTCTACTACACATCATGTAGAAAAAATTTAAAGTGCTAAAATATATATTAAAAATTGCGTTACGAATTGTAAATCCGTTAAGAGAAATAAATAATATTTCGCAAACAAAAACTGTATTTAATTATGAAGTTTACTGTAAAATTATTGACTTAATTATCTTAGATATAGCAGTTAAAAAAGTCAAATATCACATTTAAATGGTCAAAAAATTATTATAATATACACTTCATTCATGGGCTAAAAAGTTTTAGAGAAATGTAATAATTGGCAAATTTAAAGAAAATGAAAAAAATATATTAAAAATGGTAAAACACTAAAATAACTACGATGAACAAATGGTACTCAAATTTTACTTAATAATTAATTCAATAATAATTTCTTCTGAACAAAAAATTACATATGTTAAAAGTAATATAAATATATAAAATACTTAAAAGTACGCATACTTAAATAGCATTTCTGTCAATTCCAATATAAAAATATATATCACAGTCAAAAATCAATAGATGAATAAGGAATTAATAAAAATGTGAACAAAAAGTTTGAAAATTCAACATCATAAAAAGTCATAGAAAACAAACGAATAATAAATTAATAGAATGAAAGACGTTTGGAAAACATATACAAAATCTTCCGGTTTATAAACGCAACAACTTAAATATTGAAAGCACATTTTCGTCATTAAAGACCTAAAATAATTTTCCTGGCGCGCTCCTGGCTTAAACCAACAACACAAAATCTCGGACTATGTCCCGGCCCGATCGTCGGATCGTTCGCCTGATTAAGCATGTGTTTAACTGATTAATCTAATCAAATGATACAAAGGATTTATGTTTCATCATCAGGAGCAATGCTGGGGCTCGACGAGAGTCGCTCGACGTGGTTTTCTGCATCACACGGGCCACTGCTCGTCTATAATGGCAGAGAAAATGGGAAAGATCTCCATTGGGACAATGCTTTGGTTTACCGGAGATTGACGGGAATTATTCGCCCTTCTTCAAATAGGAAATATCTGATTTGCTAAGTTTTAAAATTTTCGCGTTATTTCGTTTGGCGATCAATTTCAAAGAGTATGTTAATTATAATTTTATAAGAAAACAAATCCAGATGATTTTTTATGGCATTAGCAGCGAGCGTCATTACTACGTCTTAATGTGTTTTAAAATATTACATTGACGAATAATACATAATTATTTAACACTAAATTTTGTTTATTATTGGAAAATAAAATAGTTTTAATGTTTATAACTTAAACTTTAATGCCACTTTTATGGTACTACAATATGAAGCAAGAAACACTGAAAGTAGAACCAAAAAATGTGTTTTCTCTTTTCATCTTAAAGAAAAGGAAACCCTAATTAATAATTAATGCCATAAACAGAAGATCCTATAATATATCTGCTACTGGATGAAAATCAATATATATCTGTTGGTGAGCCAAATGCATCAGAAATTATCTCAGGAACTGGAATAAGCTTAACGATTCCTTTAGGTTCTAGATTTTAGCCTCTAATAATAATTCTCGATCTTCAGCCAAAAGTAAAGGAAGTTCAACAAGAAAGCTTGGTTTCCTCTCATAACCTTTGACTTCTTCAGACATAGGCTCACCATTTCGTATTAAATTTGCAGATTTCGAACCATGATATTTTTTGAGAGCCTAATGTGCATAATTATCATCACAAGTAAGAAGCGAAGCTTGATTTTCAGGTTTTTGATAGTGACCACACATAACGTGCCAGAGCATAGGTACCATTTTAGTGCTAAGGTTCTGGTCACCTCATTGGTGAGCCATCGCTGCTTTTGCATCTTCCATTGCAAATTATCTTATATTGCACCTACCTCTTCGAAGGGACAAGGTTTCCTGCCTATCGACATACAAAAGTACCCTTTACCAGAGCTGCCAAAATGAATGCCCAAACTGTGGCACTTTAATTGCCTTTTATAATTAGCGATACTTTAGGGTAGGCGTGTTGATGAGCTTCTTGCTCTTGGAATATCAAATGTGTTAACTTCAACGTCTTGTAAATGTTCAAGTACTATTTAGTTTCCTTCACTTTTTTAAAAGGTAAAAGCCTGTTCCAAATGGCTTTTATGACCTGTTTCAATCAGTTTGTGGTTTTGCATCAAAGGGCTTCCACACGTATATTTCTGTTGTTTCTTTAAACGTAATGTTTTTCTGAATATTGGAAGTGTAACCCGTTCAGGATGCAGTTCCTTATGATATAAATCATACACGGCGATAAAAAAGTTTGATGTGGTCTCATAAGAAATTGATTCCATATCTCTTATTCGTATCGATACAAAGAGCGCAACAAGTCTTGCGAATCGATCTGCCGAGCTGCACACAGATTTCTCTATTGTAGGGTGAATAGGGGTCATGCTATCAAAACGCATGGCGAGGGTAGCCAGACGATGCCCTCAAAATGTGATTTTTCTGCTTAGGTTCTGTCCAACCAACTGGTGAGCCATTGCTCCTTTGGCATTTTCATTACAAATTATCTTATATAGCAGCTCCCTTCTTAGATGCTTCTTCCTATCTATACATTAAAGTACTCTTTACTCAATACTCAATACTTTATTCATGTCAATACAATAGCTTACACACGTCAAGCTGCCAGAATGGATGCCTAAACTGTGACACTTTAATTGCATTTTGTAATTGGCGATAATTTAGGGCAGCCGTGATGATGGGCTTCCTCTTTTTGGAATATCAAATGCTATAACTTCAATATTTAGT
>JAEQML010077188.1:0-12994 GCA_016904865.1 Pissodes strobi
TTGTGTTTACATTCCGCCAGCGATGGAAGTGTCTTATGATGACTCTCACCTCAGGTCTGTTGCTAGTGCCTGTGAGATGTTTGAAAGAGTTATAGTTGTTGGTGACTACAATGTCTCTCAAATTATGTGGAGATCAGTTGATGACTTCGTAGGTTTGGTTCCTGGTAATGCAAGGTCTCCAAAAGAAATTCTGTTATGTGATAGCACTGCTCATCTAAACTTTTCACAATACAATAGCCATCGTAATGATCACAATTCTATTTTGGATTTGTGCTTTTCTAACTTTGAACCGCTATCAGTTGAGAAGTATGATGGTTTGGTGAGTTGTGATTCATATCATCCACCATTACAAATAATTTTAGACCCTAATGAAGTTTTCCTGGAACCTCTGGATACCTACATCTATGATTTTAGAAATGTTGATTATAATTTGATTAATACCCATTTTCTTTCTGTTAACTGGAATTCAGTTTAAAATGATAACTTGGATTTAACTATAAGTAATTGTTACTCAGTAGTCTTTGACTGTTTTAATATGTTTGTGCCCATAAAACGGAATGCAGCTGGCGACAGCTTTCCCACTTGGTTTTCGCAGGACCTCAAGAATCTTATATTTAAAAAGAAAATAGCCTACAAAAGGTACTTATTCAGTTATTGATTACAAAAACTTTGGCTTAATTCGTAATCAGTGTAAAAATTTAATCAAATAATGTCATGAACATTATATTAGTAATACTGAAAGTAACATTAGTACTAATCCTAAATATTTCTGGAATTTTGTGAAATCACAATCTAATGAGGAATCTGATCCAAAGAAAATGTTTCTTGGTGATGATTGTACTGATAATCGGGCCGATATAGCTAACTTGTTTGCTAAACATTTTTCCTCTGTCTTTAATCACTCAATCACTCCTAAGACTTATCCATCCTGTCACTCTGAACAGGTACCCGATATAGTTGACAACATAACCTTGAATGTCCTTGAAGTGCAAAAATCTCTGTCCGAAGTGGACATCAACAAACCTGCAGGTCCTGACGGAATACCTAATAGGGTATTAAAGCTATGTTCACATAACTTTCATTGACTCTTATCCTTCTTCTTCCGGATTATTTCCTGACTCTTGGAAGCTATCATATGTAAGTCCGATTCACAAATCTGGCAACAAAAATTATATTACCAACTACAGACCCATTAGTTTTCTAGCTCTCTGCTATCCCGAAGTTGTTTGAGTCGTGTATTGAGAACAAATTGTCTGATTTGTTTCAGCAGATAATTATTAGTCAACAGCATGGATTTACTCCTGGAAAGTCTGTTGATACCAACTTGTTTCTTTTTGTAAATTTTATTACCAATTCTTTTCAAGACGGAAAAAAGTTTCATGCGATTTACATAGATTTCAGTAAGGCTTTTGACAAAGTCAACCTCTCTCTTCTGCTATTCAAACTTGCTAACTATGGGTTCTCGGGCTCACTTTTTTCTTGGATTAAATCATACCTTTCCAATAGAGAACAGCAGGTTAGAGTCGATGGACATCTATCAACCCCAATTCCCACAACATCTGGTGTTCCTCAGGGATCCGTTTTCTTTGTTTATCAATGAACTGGGATCACAGCTGTCCTGTCATTTCTTGCTTTTCGCTGACGACATGAAGGTGTTTACCCAGGTTGCTTCTTATCAAGATATGATGAACCTTCAGAATGACCTCAATTCAGTCTATGACTGGTGTCAAGCCAATATGATGTCCTTGAATATAAGTAAATGTAACTTTATGAGATTTAGCATACATAGGATTCAAATTGATCATGTTCAATACAATATAAATAATGTAATTGTCAGTGAAGTAAGTGTTGTTAAGGACGTTGGGGTATATCTGGATACTAAGTTAAATTTCTGTGATGATCTTGAGATAATTATATCTAGGGCGTAGAAAATGCTGGGGTTTGTAAAGAGAATAAGTAGAGATTTTAAATCCTTAAATGCACTTAAGGTTAGGACTGTAATTTAAAATGTTTCAGGAGGTCTCTTAAGGCATTGCTTGTTGGGAAAGCGTACTACAAGCTGACTGAGTATTATGCTGACTCACTCTCTTAAAAATGCCTGCTGTTTTGCTATATTTTTATTTATTTACACAATGTGATACTGTCACGAATTGGTTTTTACTCGTGACGCCACGCCATACTTAGCGTGCAGGAGAATAGCTCAGATTCGGAATCGCCCTACGTCAGGTGAGAAGAGATGATAAAGGAGACGCGTTGATAAAAACTAACAAGTTTATTTGCAAACAAACTTAACAACGATTATACTGTACGTGAGCAATAATAAATGCGTGTTTTGTTTATAGATGAATTAAGAGTTTACACTGTACCCAATTAATACTAAATGCATGTCTTCTCTAGGGAGGCTTAGTTTAAAGTGTTTCTAGGCCCCCTTAATAAAGTCTATGCGAGCTGGGTTGTCTTTTATTTATCTATTTGTTTTAATATTTATATGGTAAGTTTTTTAGCGTCTCTCATTGACGGAATTGTTTAATTTAAGCTGGTCACAGATTTCTAAGGCACTTGCACTACTTATTAAAAATTCCCAAAAAATCCCCTTGCTGGAAATGTTGATACTCTACTCGTAGATTCGATTGTCACTACTTTTTAGAATCCCCCGGGTGCCGTGTACCTATATACATGTACATCCTGGTTAGGTGACGAGCTGATCACCCTGTACCTATGTACAGGTGTTCACAGATGAGGTTGCGGGATAGAACAACTAGAAGTGTACGCACCTGTGTGCATGTACCCAGCTAATTGAGCGGTGTTAAGAGAGACCCGAAAGCCTGATGAATTTGGCGTTTGCCTGCGTATTTATATTCTACAAAATGCGGATGGCTGCATTATTAAGGATTAAAATCGCTCCCCTCTAGTTGTTTATAATTAACTGTTAATGTTTATATAACATCTTTCAAGTTCAAGTTCAAACTTAGGGCAGGGTGATATTTACTTAGTAGGTTTATGCATTTTAGTAGTTCACAATATGTATTGTATGTAAGCTATTAAATGTCATTTTTTCTCCTGCCTCTGCTTTAGGTTTTATATTTTAGTGATTCTCGGGAATGTTGCGTTGTATGTATATTACCAACATACATTTATTCTATGTGGGTGAGGGAGCATTTTAACAAATAACCTGCTTTGTCAATGCAATTTATTTCTAGTCAATAAAGTACTTTTGACTTTGACTAATATAAGAAAAATAAAATAATAGACTCAATTTTACTTAGAAATATATATCTGCAATAAACAAAGGGACACCCAAATTGAAGGTGCCTTACCATTTATTCCGGAAGTACTCCTCCTCTACACTATCATAAGCTTCATTTATTGAACAAAGCAGTAGCGGTACAAATAATTTAATTTATATTCGTGTAGTTGTGGGCTTTGGCACAATGCACAATTTACACACGCGTTCCATTGACCATCTTAGCACCATCCTGATGGTGCTAACATGTGTATTGTGTCTAAAAGCATACAACCTAATTATTGTTCATTATATTACACTTCTTATAAATCATCATTTTTTGTGATAATTTCTAGACGGACCTGGACACATTCCACCAATCTTTATGCGACGCGGCCATCGGCAAAAACTTAAATTTCGTCTTGAATAAGTATGGAGAGAAATGGGACAAACAGACCATCGAAAATTGCTTGGCTTTGCTGGAGCATCTGATCAAGTCGGACGAAATCGCGAGAGAATTGAGAGACAACGAGCTGGCTGAATGCTTGCGAAAACTAAAGAGCAACGTTAACGCGAACCAGAGTCTGGATAGGGTGAAGCACATTTTGGAGGTGTTGGGGCAATAAAGTGAGAATTAATGGCGTTTAAAAGTATTTGTTATGTGTGAGTGTGTTTAAAGTTTGGGATCGATCAGGTATGGATTCATCGCATTTATTTGAAGTATATTGTCTCTCTCTAGTGATGGCTATATTAAAGCTGAAGGCGTTTAGTCCGCATTTAATATTTGAAGTTTCACATTTTGTAAAATGGTATACAATACCACAAGCGTATGAAAATGTATTGCTGCAAGAATTAATTTTAATTTTTTGCTAGGAAGCCGAGGCAATTCTGAAGAATTAGTAATAAATTTCATACAAAACATATATAGTATTAAAAACTCAGAGAGTAGACTGTAAAACCGATGAACTCTTATTTATTTGCCATTTATAGACTATGTCCTATTAAGTAAGGGTGAACATGATCCCTTCAGGGGAGATCATTCCATTGATACACCGCACTATTTGTGACAAAGTTTTTCTCTCAACAGTTTGCAATTAAACCCAGTGTATAACTTTATAGAATGTCTTTTTGATCAGAATTACGATTTTGTCGAGAAAAGTCAATGTGGTATGCAGTATTTTATATTTCGAGGTGCCTCAGTGTCGCCTTGGACCCAGGAGATCTACATCCTTTCTAAAACAAAGACACTTCAACAATGTGCTCAAGGATTGGCCTCACATAAATGTGTGTAGGAGCCCGTAAAGAGCTCTGAAAACGTGGTCTTGAAACACGTTTGCAGCGGTAAATTGCAGTACCGACCCACTTTATATCTATATATGTGCAGCTGGCACTTTAAATCATATTCAGTCACTATTTTCAGTTGATTACTTATTATCCATTTGATAACGACACATTGGGTGGTATCTAAGGTGAAACAATGAGCATTTGCCGACATTCAGGCTACCGCCCCGCTACTATCCCTCTGTTCAGCTTCTGCGAGATGGTCAACCAAATTCCAGGTTGGCTTAGGGAGGCTAAATATGAGCATCTGAGTCCATGTTGCGCCAATTTATATAGCAATCTCGCCGAACAGTGTCTAATGCCTTATCAAAGTCATATTGCATTCATAGGATAGCGGTAATGTCCATTAAATCCCTAGGCTACAGTTCTGTTGTTTCATTTTCTTTATTGCTTTCCGTACACTTGCAACGTATTGAGGTTAAGATGATAGATCTGTAGCTGCCACCCAATGGTTGCTTCCTTCTTTTTGTATATCGGAATGGAATGTCCTTTGTACGTTCCAAGCTTAGAAAATACTACTCCCACACAATATGGAGGAAACAGTTCAGGTACTGGACTAGCAGACAGTTGGAGTTAGCGTGACAAAGCATGATACATCCGCTGTAAAATATTTCAAGTAAAAATTATAGGGTTCTAGAGACGGCCTCTTTTTTTTTCGTTTTTGCAAGATGTAACAATTCGGGATGAAAAAGTTTAGTTTATTTTAACGTGACGTCCTAGGGTAAAACCTCCAATTATTGGCACCTTAAGGACTTGTTCTTGAAAATACTTATATAATTAAAATATTTTCAGTTATTTAGGGATAAAATTTATTTTATATCAATATTTTATATTTACAAAATATATTTTAATAATTGTTATAATATGCATTGTCATCTTATAATAATTAAAATGGCAAAAAACTCAGTTATTGGCACTAAGAACCTAGTGATTGACAGAGTGTTATACCCAGTTATTGGCACTAAAAACCTAATGATTTGCTGAGTGTTATACCTAGTTTTTAGAATACAAGAAATGTTTTAGGTGTTTCTGTTAAGTATCTATATGGTTCCCACTAAATACAAGGATGCCTATACACAAAAATAAATACTTAAATATATCCAAAGTAATTTATTGCAATAAATGAGTAAATAAAACATTTTACTGCGTACTACGCATATTTCGCTTGAGTGTGCAAACAGCACGTCTATAAAAATCCTTAAATACATTTCTTTTCTTCAGGCAAGCAATATGATAAACTCTGGTACAATTTTGGCATTTTATTCCAATTTTTTTTAAATTTATATTTTTCGCACATAAAAAGCACAGATCATTTTTCATTATAATATTTTTGTCTTCAGGTATTTCTTCATCAGTAGTTTCTGTTCTATCTTTTTTGTTTGTTTGGGCTGTTTTTCTATTTTTTTCTGCAATCTCTTGTCTGTTTTCTTCTCTTCGATGTTCTAGATCATCCTTTATTTTTTTCTTTTCTTCAATTTCCTTCTTGTAGGCACTAGATGTGATGACAAAAGAAGTTCTTTTAACCTGAATTTTGTTTGTTCTTGGGGGGGATTTTGCCTTTGGAAGGAAATCAGCTAAATTCGATTGTCTTGGTTCATCTATTTTCAAAATAGTTCTGTACGTTCTTAACCTCTTCAAAGTTTTTTTTATTTAAGCCGAAAAATATTTTTTCAAATTGTCTGAAAATAAATACCAGGGACTTTTTCCGAATTTACTTGTTTATTTTGTTCCGAAATATCTAATATCTCGCTAAAAGTGACATAAAAATAAACTGAATTAAAACAGATATGTAGGCACATCTATACCTATGAACATATCTTCTTTAGTCTCTACTGATCACATTCAGCTACTGAATCTAGGTATCTGAGTTCTGAGCTACTCATAATCTGAGCGAGACCTGAAATTTTAAAAATACATAAGTAGATTCTGTACATCTTAACTATTTAACTAAATTTACCTTCCGCTTTTTGTTTTTTGTTTTCCATCCATAATTCATCTCTTCGTAAGTTTTTGGTTGCCAACAATTCATCATAGTTTTTATAACAACGATTATTCGGACTTAAATTATTTATTATTTATTTGTTCACGGGCCTTACCCATTATTACAAAATAATTTAAAAACTAAGATATACATTATAACCTCAAAAATAAATACTGTTTGGGGTAAACATGTATAACACTTTATTAATCTGTGGACTGTATATTTTATTAGTTTATTTTCAACAAATAATTTGCGTGTCAACAACTTTCAGTGCCTATTGCGAATGAATTTTTAAAGCTGGGATGCGGCGTTGTCAGATTGGTTTTCAGCTTATTCATCTTAGACATACACCCCCCCTTGGAAGTACCAAGTGCTTTCAATAAACACAAATTCTTAAATACAATCAATATAGACGTACTTAACTAAACTACATTAAAAAGAAAACAAGTAACATTCTTTCTTGAAAGAACATGAAACATTACTCAAAAAATAATTATTATTATTACACACAGAAAAAAAAATACTTATTAACAGTACTAAAGTCTAATAAGACAACAAAGATTTTGAATTCAGGTCATCTTTACAAGTCACTGTTTTCAATTGGCAACACACAAATACGATGAACAGCTCGCTTAACTTCTCCACCTCGCACCCTGATCTCTGCCACTCGGACCACATTGTCCTTGCCTGGACATAACCTTACGATACGGCCCAACTGCCAACATAAACTGGGCAAATTGTCTTCTTTGATTAAGACTAAGCTTCCAACCTTAAGTAGATTCTGCACATTTGCCTTCCACTTTACTCGGGTTTGGAGTTGGGCTAAATACTCCTTTTGCCACCTGGACCAATAATGCTGTGACATAGCTTGAACCCTTTCCCATTTACTCAGACGGTTCTCTTGGACATCTTGCACATCATATTCGGGAATACTAGCCAGAGGACGCCCAATTAAAAAATGTCCTGGAGTCAATGCGCTAATGTCTTCGGGGTCATCAGTGATAGGACAAATGGGACGTGAGTTTAAGATACTTTCAATTCGAGCCAGAAGAGTGGCAAATTCTTCAAACGTTAAGGTCCTATTACCAATGACTCTTTTAAGGTGACTTTTTGTACTTTTTATTCCAGCCTCCCATATTCCACCAAAGTTAGGAGAATTGGCTGGAATAAAATGCCATTTTATTTTGTCATTAACTAAATGATTAGCTATAAACTCGTTATTATCACGTAAAAAGGCGTATATTTTCTGTAATTCATTATTTGCGCCAATATAATTTGTACCATTATCGGAGAATATATTTGCCGGATTACCACGTCGGCTTATAAAACGAGAAAAAGCTGCCAAAAATGCTTCGGTGGTAAGTGCAGACACCAACTCGATATGCACTGCCTTGGTAGACATGCATACAAATAAACAAATATAACATTTAATTATTTTAGGATTCCGGGTCAAACGATCTTTTAATAAAAATGGACCACCGAAATCCGTACCAACATTTGTAAACGGTAAACTTTTATTAACCCGTACCTCAGGCAGACTTCCCATAATATAATTAGACTCCTTAGGTTTAACTCGAAAACAGTCCATACCACAGTCCATAAGTTCGTACAATATTTTTACAAGAATTCCTGCCTGAGATCGGCCAATATTTTTCTCGGATCGAACAGAGTAATTCTTGAACACCACAATGCAACAGCCTAGCATGTTCACGTCTTAAAATATGTTTTGTAATAATATGACTCTGTGGCAAAATAATTGGGTGTTTCTTATCAAAGTCCAAATTAGAATTAGTAAGTCTCCCGCCTACGCGTAATAGATCACTTTGTAAAAACGGATTTAAACTAAGAATCTTACTATTTTTTGGAATTTCTTTATTATTTTTTAAATTATAGTATTCTTGAGGAAAACATTCAATTTGCACCTCTCTAATTATTATAGTTAATGATTTATCTAATTCCTCAGGAGTAAGAGCGCCCAAATTTCTTTTATTTAATTTTTTATAACACCCTAACTTATAAATAAATCCAAACACATACGCTAGAATGCGCAAAATTTTATTAAGTGACGAATATCTTTTGATCAAATCAGTAATAGTTCCATTTGATTGAACCACCATGAGAGATGCAGCTTTTTGTTCTGGAATTTCAGATAGTTTAATTTTTATTTCCAAATGCTGCCATTCACTTTTATCTAATTTTAAAAAATCAGGCCCATGCCACCACAAGTCCGACTCCATCAGAGTGAATGCAGAAACACCCCTGCTCACAAGATCACTTGGGTTTTCTTCTGATCTTACATGACCCCAGTTTTGACAATTACTCAAAGATTTAATCTCACTTATTCTATTAGCTACAAAAGTTTTATATACACACAATTCGCTTTGAATCCAATATAAAGTTATAGTTGAGTCCGTCCAATAATAAATGTTGCCAATCTGTATTTCTAATGACTCTAGAACCTTTTTTACCATATTCGCTAACAGAAGCGCGCGACACAATTCCAAACGTGGCAACGAGATTTGCTTTAAGGGAGCTACCCTAGATTTCGCACATAACAAATTTGAAACATATATTTTCGAGGACATCAAACATCGTATATAAATACAGGCACCGTACGCCTTCTCAGACGCATCGCTAAATCCGTGCAATTCAATTGTGACATATTGTGAGACAAAAGCTTGTCTAGGAATTTTTATTTTACAAATATGGGTAAAATCATTACAAAGCCCTTGCCATTTATCAATCAACTGTTGAGGCAACTCGCCATCCCAATTTAATTTCAATTTCCAGAGTTCTTGCATTAGTAGCTTGGCGACAATTATTATTGTACTGATTAATCCCAACGGATCAAATATCTGGCAAATTAACGACAAGACCTTTCTTTTAGTCACTCTACCGCTTAAAAAGTTATCAATCGGATTAACTTTATACCTAATAGTATCCTGGTTTGAATCCCAAAATACTCCGAGTGTTTTACATTGCTCGTTTTCTCCTAAATTTAAAATACTAACTTCTAAATTTTTATTAACGTTAATTTGTTTTAAAACATCTCTACTATTACTCAAAAACTTTCTTAATTCCAACCCTGCGCTAGCTAGAATTGACGAAATTTCTTTTTGTAAATTTATTAATTCAAACTCTGAATCCGACCCTGTTATTAAATGGTCTATGTAAAAATCTCTTTGAATAATCTTCCTAGCGAGAGGAAATTTATTTTTATTTTGATTGGCTACTTCTAATAAGCATCTCACAGCTAAATATGGGGAAGACGCAACACCGTAAGTAACTGTATTAAGCTGGTAAGTCTTTAAATTTTCCTGTGGATTTTCTCGCCAAAATATTTTTTGATACTTCAAATCTTTATCATTTATTAAAATTTGCCGATACATTTTAGACACATCACCGGTTAGAACAAACTTATATACTCTAAATCTCAATAAAATTTGGAAAACTTCTTGCTGTAAAGTCGGACCTACCAACTGCACATCATTTAAAGACAATCCTGACGTAGTCTTTGCAGAAGCATCGAAAACGATTCTACATTTTGTAGTTAAGCTTTCATTTTTTAATACTGCATGATGAGGCAGAAAGAATTCTTGATTATTATCTTCCCTAACATCTATTTCCCTCATATGCCCTAAATTTAAATATTCCAACATAAATTCACAATAATCCTTTTTTAAATTTAAATCTTTTGCTAACTTTTTTTCAATTGACATAAATCTCCTTTGCGCGATTTCTCTTGAATCTCCTAATTTGTTTAAATTATTTTTAAATGGAATTCTCACTACAAATCTACCTTCGGAATTTCTAAACGTAGTTTCTTGAAAATACTTTTCACAGTACATTTCAGACTCGGTCATTAATTTATTTTTATTATTCAATTCCTCAATTTCCCAAAATTTTTCATTTTTTTCGTCGATTGACGTGGCTAACAAACAATTATTACTAGTTAGACATGAAACTTCCCTTTTATTTTTATTTTTCGTACTAACATCGCATTTTCCAGAAACTAAGTAACCAAACTCAGTCTCTTGCAGAATTGGTAAATTCTTACCAAGCCGAACCTGTCCTGCTCTCATAATTGCCCAAAAAACACTAGATCCTAACAATAAGTCAATATCATTCGACACATTAAATTTGGGATCAGCTAAACATAAATGATTGGGAATGGGAATAGCCTCTTTATTGAATGTAATCAGCGGCAGCCTATCTGCAATTTTTGGCAAAACTAAGCAACTAATATTAATTTTATAATCACTTATCCGTGAGCTAATATCAATGTTCACCTGTGAATCAATATTTGTTAATATTTGCCCAATTCCTTTGACCGCAAATTCAATTTTTGAAGGAGATAACTTTAATTTATTGCAGAGAGAAGTAGATATAAAATTACTTTGCGATCCACTGTCTAGCAGTGCGCGTGCCAAGACTAATTTGTCACCATTTATAATTTTAATAAGATCAGTCGATAATAAAACATGCCCACTTTCAAACGAATATAAATTTGAGGAGCTGTCAACACCGCTCTGTATTTGGGCGCTCAAAACGTGTGACGTACGCGATTCTCCCGATGATACGCCGTTGTCTAGTGGCGCTTGGCGACCAGAATTCATAGGGCTATTTTCGCCAATGTTTTCTTCCGAATCAAGAGGTTTATTTTTATTGACATAAGCATCACTGTGTAATATTAAATTATGCGACTTCTTACACTTAAAACATTTACTTTTTTGACATTTCCATGATGGATGAGAATCTCTTATACAATTTAAACATAACTTTAATTGCTTTACCGCGGCTATTCGGTCATTTACCTTTAATTTTAAAAAAGATTCACATTTAAAAATGCTATGATCCTGTTTACAATAGTAACACTTAAATTTGGGATTACCTTGATTTAAATCTGTCAAGGGGAAACTATTACTATGACGCCTACCTCTTATTTCTTTTAAATGACTGACATTGTGCTCCCTACTAATTTGAGAGATTTCCAATTTTTCCAACATTTCACATTTATTTTTAAGAAACAAGTTAAGATCCTCCATGGTTGGAAAATCCCCACAATATTTGTAGGTTTCCCAGTCTCTACGTGTTACCAAGTCAAATTTATTGCTCATTATATAAATTATTAATCGATCCCAACTCTCAGTTTGTTCCCCCATACTTTTTAAACATCTTAAATGTTTCAAAATTGAGTCATACAGATTCCTTAATTCAGAATAAGACTCGCTAATTACATTGGGGTGCTCAAAAATGGCTCTGATATGGTTATAAATAATCAATTTTTTATTTTCAAAACGATCCACCAAACATTTCCAAGCTACATTGTAATTATCTCCAGAAACTTCTAAAGATTTAATAATTTCTAAGACATTTTTGTCTAAAGAAGATCTAAGATAGTAAAATTTTTGTATATTTGTAAGCGATGTATCGTTACTTACCAAGGCCATAAATGAATCTTTAAATTCGAGCCAATTACTGTATTGACCATCGAAAACAGGTAATTTAATGGGCGGCAGTTTAACTAATGAATTTTGATTAAATCCATGAGCGCCTGAATTTGTGTTTGAACTCACCACCGAGTTATTAGCAGACTCATTACTACTTTTATTATAATTGTCGCACAAAGCTTGTATATCACCAATTAACGAAAAATAATTATTTTCAAATTCTTCGCGTAAAATGTCATCTGTTACAATTTCATTTTCTTTTCCCGCAAGGCTCGCCTCAATTTGAAATTGAATTTCATTAAACTCCTCAAATAAAGGAGTAATTTTCTCTAATCGGGCATTAAGTTGACTAATTATTGAGTCAGTTAAATTCGCCTGATCTAATGAATCAAAATAATTTCTAAACCTTGTTAATCTTTGTTTAGTACTGCTCCTTTTGGACCTTAACGCTGCTAACTCGGCCATAATTCCAACACAAACAAAAAGAATCACAAACTACTCATTAAAAAGGTTAAATAACTTGGAACTAACTTACAGGAAAAAAGGAGACCCGTGGCGTGAATTTCACTCCGTTAACCTTGTGCACTCGACTTCTAACTTCTAACACCCGGCTAGCAACAGGAACAAATCTTAATGGCGATTCACCGGCACTGCTTTGCACACAATTATTGTTTGTTTACCCCTTTATTAGGTGATTTTGGACATCCAAACTAATTCGGCTCGAAGGACCAATGTTTGGGGTAAACATGTATAATACTTTATTAATCTGTGGACTGTATATTTTATTAGTTTATTTTCAACAAATAATTTGCGTGTCAACAACTTTCAGTGCCTATTGCGAATGAATTTTTAAAGCTGGGATGCGGCGTTGTCAGATTGCTTTTCAGCTTATTCATCTTAGACAAATACACTTAATTGAATCACAAGATGTTAACATATCACAGACAATATTAAACATTGACAACCATTTGGCCACCAAACAATAAAGCACTCAGCTAC
>JAEQML010077189.1:0-12993 GCA_016904865.1 Pissodes strobi
GCCACCTCGTAACAAAACAACACTACATTTATCAAAATACGGATTTTCGAAAAATGGATCGGCTACTCGTGATGGCCGTGGGGGTACAGGCATACTTGAAGGCGGCACGTCTGTAAGCACGTGGATCGAGCGCTAAAAAGAAGAAGACGAAGAAGAAGAAAGGCTTTGGGCGGAAAGCCATAAATCTTTGGAAGGCATTCTTTGTAATGATTTTCACCTGAAATGATAGGGGCTTCTTTAAGACTAAATTCCGTAAAATGTAATAAAGGCATTCGTTTGCTTATTGTGTCAAAAATAGGAACGTTATTTTTATTATTAGAAAACTACAAAACACAGGATTATGATTCGGATTCCATTAGAGATTAGATTTGAAACTAAGATAATTGCAGATCAATAAAGATTAACGATGAACATCCATTACGCCCATTCTAAAAGAAGAAAATGGATAGATGCCTAGGAATCAAGAACAGTGCCATTTTTCCGTCTCCAAGTCGTTTTCACTAAGATTTTGGGCAAATAAATCTACTTACTTGCATCCATATTGTAACAGTCCGATTTTGCCACTGTCAAATATTTGTAAATTTCATTTGCTTTTGCTTGATTTATATTACATTACCGTAGAACGGCCAGCGAACCGATTTATATTTTTAAGAATTAATTTTGTTAATAAAACCCGCTTTTACGTTTCATTAGACTCGTCAAATTCATATTTTATTTTCGGTTTGAATATTTCATAACTTTTTGGAACCCCTTGGTTGCTGAACTCCAATCATCGGCCGATCATTTCTGAGATGATTTTGGGACCTCTGCTTTATATATTATTTATCTTTCCACCCGGCTTGTTGCACTTTTTGTAACCTTCGGTTGTTAGTTACGAGTAATAGGAATGTACTAGTTCTTTTAATTGCAGCTGTCGATTTAAATTTTTAAAAGTTTATCGTTTTGTTAGGTAATATTCTCTGGTATTTCGTCAATCATTTAATTTCAGCTCATTAATTGTGGCTTCCGCCGTCGTTTTATCATCATAATAAACGAGAACTAGGTCGTTTATTATCTTAGAATAATTCCTTGTATCGAATCACTCGGCATTATTCAGCCCATTACTATTTCTTGATCTGACGTAGTTCTTTGATTTCGGGGAAAGAGAAAGGCAAATTGATGGAAACGAATAGAGAGTTCTTCTAAATGTACCTTTCAAGGCGAGAAGAAGGTTTGGTGTGAGTGGAGTCGTAGAGGTTCAACCTTTAATATCGTGATTTAATTCCACCCATTCTTTGGGGATATATTGTGGTATCTCTTTGTGTTTTGACACGACCGATTTATCGGGATCTAAATACTGCACTAGAGGCTTTCAAGTTTGTTACCCTCACACACTAACGAGGGTTTTTCTACCAAGCTACAACTTTTACTAGCAGGCTACCACTTTAAATACCAGGCTACCACTTTTACTACCAGGATACTACTTCAATTAGCGGGACACAGTCCAATTACAGGGCCACAACTTTAATTAGCGGGCCACAGCTCAATTTCCGGGCTACTTCTAGCTCCCGGCTATACTAGAGCCAATTGAATTGGCGAGTCCTCTGCTAGTTCTACCCTCGGGGCCAGTGCCATAGTAGTACCAACAGGTGCCCGGCGTCTCCACCAGAGTTTTACGGATCTAAAGAGTATCGTACAAGAAGCATTTATCTGTATTGTTATTTTTTTTTATTTGTTATAATGAATTTTGCAGTATAGATTGTGCCTCAAAAGAGCTAAGTTTCATTAAATCATTTATTTTTCTTGCCTATTAAAACAGTTTCAATAATTTTATTATTTTCATTAATTTATCGAGTAATATAATTTTCTCTCTTTATAATATAAATCAAGCATTGACAGCCAAGCTTTCAATAATTTTATTCTTTTTAGTCATTTATTATTTTTATTTATCGCTACATATTATTATTGCTACATTTAGAATTGGTGCAGCTATTAGCGCACGCATACATATACAGTGTGTCCCCGGATAGGTAGCCAAATGAATCAAAAAATTTTGAATTTAAAAACCGTATTTTGGGATTATGATCTGCATGGTCTGAAACGACAATTCGCCAAATTTTACTCAAATTGGCATTATACAGGGTCAGTTGTAAGAAAATTGGAAAAATCGCCACTAATGAAGTACCTCTAATTTGGAAGATAGAGCAAAATGTTATTAAGATACATTGGTCAGAATTAAAATTTATGTCATAATCTGAAGTTAAAAATGTTTTAATTATTCATTTGATAGTTGATATCGGCAACAATCTTACGGGATATTTGAAATTAAAAATATACATCACATATGGAATTGAATTTCTCCTATTATTAGGCCATTATTAGTTAATACTTTTGTAGACAGGTTTTGCTTTGGGAACGTCAAAATGGCTCTTAAAAAGCACGTGTCAGATTATTGAGCTACAGGTGTGCTGGGTGTGTGCTTTACGGTGTGTTGTATGCTTTAATGGCAAAAAGTTATAGGATAATTTTTGCAAATATCATAGTTTAATTTAAAGAGGTATAACTCCAGATTATGGCATAAATTTTAACTCTGAACAATGTACCTTAATAACAATTTGCTCTAACTTCAAAATTAAAGATACTTTATTAGTGGCGATTTTTTCCAATTTCATTATAACCGACCGATTTGAGAAAATTTCGTGAATTGTCGTTTCAGATCAGGCAGACCATAATCCCAAAATACTGATTTTAAATTAAAAAAATTTTGGTCCCTTTGTGCTATTCGGCCACCTATCCTGGGACACACTGTATGTAATTAGCTTAGTTGACATCAAAGTGATCACTTCGGTTTGTAGTGTTTAGTGCATTTAGTTTGTAAGGCATACAGTACCGAGTATTAACAACAGAATTGGTCTCCGTACAATCACCATATTGTACCAATTATTAGTTAAATTTAATAGTCATTTGACATTCTTTTGTTTTTAACTTGCCATTTTACTCCAGATAAATTGTAGCTGTGTTTTCAACAAAAAAGGTCTTAGTAGCAAATATATTGTTCCTTAAATCTTAGAGGGTGTTTTCTTGTTTTCTTGTTAAGTTAAGCCTTGAGTTCCTTCAATTCAATAAGCCAGCCTAGCTAGCCACCCTGCACAACATCAGCGGAGCTTTTTCAGTTTACGCATTTAGAGTGCGCCCGAACTGGTGGCGCTCCAACGACCCCACTACCGGGGCCGGGTATTTGTAACACGACTCTCCGGGGCTAGGTTTGTTTTTTTTTAAATTTTTAACTCCAATAAGAAAAACGTGTTGCAATATGCTAAAAGTAAAATTTTCCCTCGAACTCTGGCATAAAATCCACCAAAACCCGCCTCTATTCTCCAAAAAATGCCCAGATTTTCCGATCCTGCCCTATTTTTCAGGATTCAAATCGTTTTCAAAGATATTTTATTACATCAAATGTATACATTTACATAATATTTTAACGTGAACATCTTGTCACAATATTGAGAAACGTTCTCCTTCAAATATTCCATAACGAATCAAAAGCAATTCAGATTCGTAAAATTGCCGAAATATTGAAAACATTGGAGATTTTTTCAGATTTTCTGCATGTTTGAATTTAACCTCGATTTTTTCGTATTTTTCAATCTCGTACGGACAATTAATTGTAACATAACTTTTTTATAGCAGAGATCACGAGGTTTACGAATCTGGAATTGATTTCCTGAAAAAAGCTGTGCCAAGCCAACACATATTTTTTCAAACTTAAAATGAAAAAAAAATAGTAATCCGGCATTTTCACTCGGATTGTTGCCATTTTTTTGGTATATTTTGCTTATATCCCCCTCTCTTTAATGTACGAAAGTTTGGCTGCTTTAAATTATTCGGTTTTTCAGGATCAAATATTAAAATTAAAATCCGAAATGGCGAAAAGTTTAAATTTAACTGGCTGACCCTGTATAAAAGACACAATCATTCTCAAAATAACGTCTAACACACTCTTTGGCATAGATTTTCGTCAAATAATCGGCTTAGCCAAAAAAGCTTATTTTTTATTGGCCCAGAAATCAACGTTTAAGCATTTCCCCTATATTTTCGAAACAGAAAAGCATTTAAAGAGCTTTTCTTCTAGAAGTCCCTTATCGAAGTGTCGTCTCAGTTTTTTGATTTTCGCGACTTTTTCGGCCCTTGAACGACACAAAAATGGCCGCTTTTTCAAAAATATACAGGCCCAAAAAATATTCGCAATTTTCCGATTTTCGCCAGTTTCCGTTCCGAAAATCTCTTCACAGTTATAAAATAAAAAATAAAATAAAATAAAATCTTTATTTGCGGTATAGGACCATTAAATGATTAAATACAAAAAAGAAGAATGATAAATATATAAATAGGAAGCAAGCAATAATACAACACATTGGAACCAAAGTGGATTTACCAACCAGCCCAAAACCTAGAGTATCACAAGTTCAATCACACCTGTAAGTTAGGTTGACTATCAAATTTCCATTAGGAGCCAGCTTTTTCCTGAAAACTGGAAAACCTGCATTAAAAAAATCAAAACCTTACAGGGAGCATTCGCAGCTCTACTTCTACACATTCTGTAAATCGGACTATTTATAACATAGTTAATTCTATGGAAATCATGTTTAAATAATGAATGTTGACGAGTAGTGCAACTTGGTATATGAAACTTTAGCTGTAATAATTCAGGACTATAAATAATTCTGTTGATCAACTTAAACAAAAAACAAATATCAAATTGCTGTATTCGAGTTTTCACGGATGACAACTGCAACAAAGACTGCAGTTCATATAATTTATATCTTCATATCTAATACCCAACAAAAATTTTCTTTGCACCTTCTCGAGACTATCAATATAAACATTATAATTTGGATTCCAAAATGAACAAGCATATTCCAGGCCCGATCTTACTAAGCTACAATCTTCTTTAACAGCCCCTAACTGTCCACTCCTGAACGTAGGCCTCCACTCTTCTCTGTTTTGGGCCACCTGTTGCCATTTTTTACCCACTTTTTGGGTGATGTCGTCGATCCATCTTCGTTGTGGTCTGCCGACGCTCCTCCTGTTTGCTCTTGGTCTCCATTGTACAACTTGTTTTGTCCATCGCGTTCCATCTTGTCTGGCGACGTGGCCTACCCAGTTCCATTTCGCTTTAGCGATAGTCTTTATGACGTCTTCGGTTCGGGTTCGTCGTCTGATTTCCTTGTTTCTGATTTTGTCGCGCAGGCTGATACTTAATAATATGCGTTCATTCGCTCATTGAGTCGTTCTGAGCCTGTTGGCTGATTTAATGGTCATTGACATTGTTTCCATTCCGTAGGCCATCACCGGGAGGATACAGGTATTGAAAACTTTTGTCTTTAAGTTTGTGGGAATTTTGGGGTTCTTTAGGATATAGCTTAGTTTTCCGGTAGCCGCCCACGTCATTCGAATTCGTCTACCTATTTCTGCGGTCTGGTTTTCTCTGCCCAATTTTATAGTGTGTCCTAAATAGATATATTCGTCCACCTTCTCAAGGGTGTCGTCACCTACCCTGAATATGGTATCCTCCGAAGTCATGATCTTGGTTTTCGTGATATTCATTGTAAGGCCTTTTTCTTCTGATGTTGTCTTCAGTTCGACTAACATCTCTTGGAGTTCTTCCGTGTCATTGCTGATTAAGACAATGTCGACCGCGAATCGGAGATGATTAAGATACCGGCCGTCGATGTTGATGCCTTTTGCTTCCCAGTTCAGATCCTTGAAGATATCTTCCATAGCGAGGGTAAATAGTTTGGGTGAAATTGTGTCACCTTGTCGCACTCCTCTTGTCATGAGGGCTTCTGCAATTTTGACCTGGATGGTAGCATTATCGTAAATATATTTTAAAAGGTCTCGGTATCTGCTGTCTATTCTGGCTTGATTCATTGAATTAAAGATGGCCCACAGTTCGATAGAGTCGAAGGCTTTGTTGTAGTCTACGAAGGCTAGGTGGAGTGGCTCGTTATATTCGTTGCATTTCTCTATTAGTGTCCTCACGGTTTGAATGTGTTCTACAGTACTGTATGCTTTGCGAAATCCAGCTTGCTCGGGAGGTTGGTAGTCGTCAAATTTATTTATTAGTCGATTAGTGACGATTTTGGTTAATAGTTTATAAGGATGTGGTAATAAACTTATAGTCGATTTTGAGTTTGTCCCCTTTTTTGTATAATAGGCCAACAACGGAGTTTTTCCAAGTTTCGGGCACTTTGGCTTCGGAGAGACATTTATTTAGTAATATTTTTATTGAATCTAGTGTGGCTACACCTCCTAGTTTTATCATCTCTGTAGTGATTCCGTCCGCACCGGGGCGGGGGCCCGTTCGTTCTTGAGTTAGACTAGGGCGTGCGTGTTCTTTTTCGTACGTGGTGATATCCGGAATTTCTTCTGACCCGACGTTCATTATGCTGATGTTATCATAATGTCTGTGTTGTGGCTGTGAATTGTTTGAGGATTATAGTTTGCCGTAAAAATCTTGGACGACTTTAGTAATCTCGGTCTTCTCTTCTTCCAGATTGCCGTCTGTGTTCATCAGTTTATGTATTCTGATTTTACCATTTGTCTTTTCTTTTCTTAAACATTTCATATTCTTGTTGTTTTCAATCGTTGACCGTATAAGTTCTGTGTTATAGCTCCTTATGTCTTTCCTGATGTTTTTGTTGAGCTCTGCATATTCTGGGGAATCTCGACTCATATTTTTGCGTTTGCTCATCAGATCTCTGGTTTCGTTCTTTATCTTTGAATGATTTGTTCTCGTTTTCGAGCATATCTTCTTTGTTGCTGTACTTATATCTTATATCGCTTCTTAATTTGTTTTCCAGGGTGTCTATATCCATGTTTTCCAGATCGTTTCTATTTGTCAGCTTCCTTCTTAATTCTGCTTGGTATTTGTCGATATTCTTTTCTAGTTGTTCTTTTGTGGAGAAGACGTGTTGTTTTATAAGCTTGTTTCTTTCTGCCTTGGTATTTATTTTGACCGTTGCTCGTAACATTCTGTGGTCGCTCCCTACTTCAAACTTGTTTAAAACCCCGACGTTTGTGACAATATATTTTTTGTTTGACAATATGTAGTCGATCTCGTTCTTGGTTTGAGAATCTGGGCTCTTCCATGTCCACCTCCTATTTGGTGGCTTTTGGAAGAAGGTGTTCATGCAGTACAGCTTTTCCTCTTGTAGGAAATTTATTAGCTTGTCTCCTCGTTCGTTTGCATATCCAAGTCCGTGTCTTCCTCTATTCGGAATGTTGTCTTCGTTTTCGGTTCCTACTTTGGCGTTAAAGTCGGCTATTATGATTTTGTACTGGGTTCTTTCTGATCTTATAGCATGTGAGATGTCCTCATATAATTGATCCGCCTCTTCTTCTTCTGAGGTACTTGTTGGAGCATATACCTGGACTACTTGGAGACTATATCTCTTTGATATTTTAAGGACTATGTATAATACCCTTGGTGATATTGATTTAATTTTTGTTACTAGATGTTTTACTTTCTTATGTATTAATATTGCTATTCCGCCGATATGTGTATTGTTTTCGCTGTTGTTCTGATATAATATGTGCCCTGATTTGAGCGTTGTGCATTTTTCCTCGGGTAGTCTCGTTTCGTACAGGCCGACGATGTCCCATTTGATTTGTTGGAGTTCTTCTTCCAGTTCCTCTTGTCGTTCTATTGCTCTCATTGTTCTGATGTTATAGGTGGCAATAAGTAGTGTGGTTTGTTGTGGTTGATTGGTTGTAGTGGTTTTTGCGAATTCTTTGCCTCCCCCAGAATCCTTGAGGCAGACCTTTTTAAAGGTGTGGGACACCTGGGGTACGATTCCATTTGTTTTGTGATTCGCCATTTTGGTAGAGTTTGGGGGGTTTTTAGCCAATTTTCTTCCTCGCTGGCTAGACTCTCGCAGCCGCTCCTAACCTGGAGAACCGACGCTGTTTGCAGCCGCGCATCTAGAGACAGACGCTGCGGTGCCAGTTTTGTCCGCCCCGGGTATTTTATTTCCCCGGTACCCACCATATCTGGTGGGCCTTCCCCTATCCGCCACCTGGGGAGGCGCCCGATGGAGGAGTGGCAACCCCACACGCTACAATAGAGAGTTTTAAAACATTTTATGTCATCGAAATTATTAAGTGTTCGTAGAACAAAGCCCAGCAATTTTAAAGCCTTAGTCTTGATGAAATTAACATGATAATCAAACTTTAATTCACTATCCACAAACACCCCAAGAGCCTTAATAACATTAACTCTCTCCAATATTTGATTATTAACACCATAGTCATAAAAAATATTATTTCGTTTTCTGAAAACTGTCAAGATTTTGCACTTGCTTATATTTAATTCCACGATAAAGACATTGCATTTAAATCACCCTGTAAGGCAACAGAATCAGCTTCATTTGAAATATTCATAAATAGCTTAAGATCGACTGCAAAGAACAATTTACAACAAGTACTAAGGCAATTACTAAGATCATTGATAAAAATATTAAATAATAAGGGTGCAAGATGTGTACCCTGACAAATATTTCCCGAGATCTAAAATTTTTTATCGTCACAATCTGTATTTCCCTTCTAATTTCTTGTTTATCTGTGATTAGGATTTCTTGATTGTTTTTTATTTTTACAATTTTCTGTTTTCTCCTCTCTTGGTTCGATCTTAGAACTCTCATGCCTTTATTTGTCTCTATAGTTTCCAGGATTTTGTTTGTTTTGTTTTCTCTTAGATCTTTCCTTATTTCTTTTTTCGTTGTCTTATTTAGGGTATTATATTCTGGGAAATATGTGTAAGTCTTTCTTCTTTTTCTTATTAGTTCTATCGTCTCGGGTTTTAATTTAGTTTCTGATCTATGTCTAATCTTGCTGCATATTTTGCATATTGAGGATTTTATCTATATCCTTATCCTTTATCTATATCCTTATCCTGAAGTGCCGATGGCTTTAGCGTCTTCTCCAGTTATTTTTGATGGGTTTCCTGATTGAGTTGCAGGACAACTCTTCTAGGGAATGTATGTCTGGTGACTAGTCTTCTACTTTCTATGTTGGTGTTGATTTGTATCTTGTATTCTACCATACTCTCTTGCTCTTGTATTACAGAAATAGAAGAAAACAAAGTAAAAGTTAACCCTTAACCTTACTCGTCTGTATTACAAAAGCTATCTATTTCCAAAATTTCAAAAATGTATCTTTAAATTTGTAGAAAAAAGGGGGTGATTATGTTTCGTCTATATTAATGTATTATGGTATTTGGTAAGGGGGGTACATGCCCATGGGATGATTATCCAGGAGATTTATGGTCCTGTTGCGGTATATAAGTGATAAAATCGCTAGCACGCTTCTGGTAAAACATTGTTCATAATACTTACGTGCAGTAAGTGTTTTTTCCGCATTCGACCGTAATCTCGTGTGGAAAAGATCCATTTTCCCCACTTGTAAGGAAAATAGCTATTATAGAATATTAATGCGTTTGTTCTTAGAGCGGTATTTATTGTCGAACTCATTTGCCTCAGAGAGCGTAATACCGTTTAACGTACCAAATAGTATGCCGCAGAGAGACCCTATGATTAAAGTTAAACGCAAACAGATTATAGTGCCGTTAATATTATTGTTTGGCGATATAGGTCTCGAAGGGATTATCAATTATTTAATTTAATGTTCTCTAAGGGGGCCATTCAAATAGAATGTGGGGCAACGATCTCATTATAGCACTGGCTTATTATAATAAGGCAAATTGTTTTTTGTAAACAATTGTTAGCAAATTACGTTGGGCAGAATTATTAATTGTTCAATTCTAATCAAATAGACAAACAATGTATTTGAAATATATTTTAGAAAAATAATTATTATTTTACCATTAGATATTTTGAAGTGAATAATTCTGAAAATGGTGCACTATGAATCTGTTCATTAAGATTTTTTTTTAATACTACAACTTTGCCTTCTGTAAAATAGTAAGATTCTGAAAAATAGTAACTTTTGGCACTCCCTCGGTAGTTAATTTCTTTTTCGAAAAGAGTTCCATGAACGACGAAATGACTGCCAAGTTCATGCAACCCCGTCAACTTTCATGGCACGCTTTCCATTTTCCGATGCTCGCCAAATAAATAAATAATGCAAATGTTTTTCTATAAAAGTATTTTTTATAAATAATTGTTAGCAAATCACGCTGGACAGATTCGTGTTAACATTAACAATTATTACTCTCTCAATTTTAGTCAAATAGACAAAATACATTTTAGATAAATAATTATCATTTGAAATATGAGTCCTCGTTATACCAATAGCAGCAACAAAACCAGAAGTGTGAGAAACAGTTTTTAAGAACCAGTTTAAATTAAATTATGTTAAGAGTTCTAGTAAGAAATATATTCCCGTGCCTTTTTACATAAGTTTTTATGTCGTAATGTGGTTTTAATGTGTGTTTGGAATGACGTATTGCAGGTGACGTTTATACTTTTCTCACAAAAGATACAGAAAAATGTTTTTGTTAATAATATTCGTTCTTTGTCGACTAAGTTCAAATGCCAACCTCTTTTGCACTACCCAATTTTAGTTTGGGTTAGTTTGGGTTAGTTAGTCTCATTTTTAGGTAATGTTTACACATTTATAATATAATAAGGGCAAAAATGATAAATTTACGTACTTAGGGCCATAGTGTGGTTCTTCCTGACACTTTAGAATTGAAGAACTCCATAAATGTTGATTTATAAATAATCTCGTCTGATCTTAAGCCAGGTTCAGACGCGGCGTGTAGTTTAGTCGAGTCAACGAGTCAGCTTAGTAAGTAAAAGTATATTGTATTTTTTTCCGGTAGAGGTGACAACCATTTAACTCCTCTGAGATCATGGGCAAAAAAATACGTCTTTGAATATTCTAGAGCTAATTCTTTTAAAAGACAATTAGAGACTCTAAGCTGATTTCTTCTATTACCCATAAAGTCGAGACCTATGGAGACTCGACTAAATTACATTATTGGTTGCATCTGAACCGGGCTGTATTATTATTAATATGCGCTTAACCCAAACATCATATTATTCCACAGACCGCTTTCCACGCACTCAGAATGGTGATTTAAACTTTTCGAAAATAAATTTTGGGCATTTTGTCACAAGAACATTTCTAAAAGTCACATAAATATCCTCAGGACAGGTGTACAGCACAGAATCTGACAGACAATAATATGGAATGTAAAAATAATAAAAATATAAACAATATTTTATATAGCTAAATATTGAAATTAAAAAATATTAAATAAAATAAAATCGAATGTCCGAAATTTCGAAACTTTAGTACGATATTTTGAATATCGAGAGTACAAAATATCCAGGTTGCAAGATATCGGAATTGCAAAATATCGAAAGGGCAAAATATCGAAAGAAAAACAACGTGGAGCAAAATATCGAATTTACAATATATCGAATAACATTATTCACAATATCGTGAATAAAGTCTCAAACTTGTAAAATTATGATACACAATTGAAATACTCGATAGATTCGTGGAAAAGTCCAACAATTTCGAGAGTAAAGTCAAAAGTATTCACAATTTTATGACTAGAGTGGCAAATATTCATAGTTTCAAGAAAAGCAAATATAATGTATAGATTCTTGAGAAAGCCAAATTAGCTGATAATTTCATGCATGGATAAAGACGAAAATATCGGTAGTTTTGGAAAAAGAGTAGTGATGAATAGATTTATGGAAAAATTGAAATTAATTATAACGTCGTGAATAAAATCAAGAAAATCCACAATTCGTGATCAAATTAAAAAAAGTAGAATAACGAATAGATTCGTGGAAACATCAAAATTGTTCCCAATATCGTGAGTAAAGTCTCAAACTTGTAAAATTAGGATACAAAATTTAAATACTGAATAGATTCGTGGCAAAGTCCAACAATTTCGAGAGTAAAGTCAAAAGTGTTCACAATTTCATGACTAGAGTGGCAAATATTCATAGTTTCAAAAAAAGCAAATACAATGTATAGATTCTTGTGAAGGTCAGATAAGCTGATAATTTCATGCATGGATAAAGACGAAAATATGGGTAGTTTTGAAAAAAGGGTAGTGATGAATAGATTTATGGAAAAATTTAAATTAATTATAACGTCGTGAATAAAACCGAAAAATCCACAATTTGTGATCAATTTAAAAAAAATGTAGAATAACGGATAGATTCGTGGAAACATCAAAATTATTCACAATATCATGAGTATAGTCTCAAACTTGTAAAATTATAATACAAAAATTAAATAGTGAATAGATTCGTGGACAATCCAAAATTTTGAGAATAAGGTCAAAAGTATTCACAATTTTATGACCAGAGTCGCAAATATTAATAGTTTCAAGAAAAGCAAAGATAATGTATAGATTACGCAGAAAGTCGAATTCGCTCATAATTGCATGCATAGATAAAGACGAAAGTGAAAGTATCCACAATATCGTGAATATTCTTGGGAGTGTCACACTACTACTATCCATAGTCTGGAAAAGTAAATAAAAATAATGGGTAGATTCGTGGAAAATTTGAAATTATTCATACTTTCGTGAATAAACTTGACATTTTCCACAATTGCATGGATATAGTTTAAAGTATCTTTAGCTAAATTAAGAACAGATTCGGGGAAAAGTAGAAATTTGTCATAATTTCATGCATACGCTCGAAATTAGCTACTAATTTCATATTGAAAGTTGTGTATAGTTTCGAAAAAAGTACAAATATTGAATAGATTGTGGACAAATAATTTGATGAAAAAAGTGAAAGTATCCACAATTTCTTAAATATGATCGAAAATATCGGTAGTAACGAAAAAAGTGTAGTGATGAATAGATTCATGGAAAAGTTGAAATTAATTATAATATCGTAAATATAATCGAAAAAATGCACAATTTCGTGAAAAAATTTAAAAAAAAGTTGAATAATGGATAGATTCGTGGAAACATCAAAATTATTCAGAATATGGTGAGTAAAGTCTCAAACTTGTAAA
>JAEQML010077190.1:0-12991 GCA_016904865.1 Pissodes strobi
TATTAAAATCCAGGAATAACATATCATAATCTACGAAAACAAAAAAATATATATTTTGGGGTATTTTTTTCAAAAAGTCCTAAATTTGAGGGATTTTTGAATTTCGATTGGGGAAATCGAGCCGAACGGTCTGGCAACCCTGTTCGGGTTTAGCAAATTCGTTTCAAATGCTCTGGTGGTAGTTAAGATGCTAGACCTCTAGTTCGGCGGCCCGTCGGTGTTTTGGTATTTTTTAATATTATGTTTGTAAAATGTTTTTTCTCTTCATGCTTGGTCTTGGTTAGTTTTGGTTAGTTTTTGTTGGTTGCGCCCCCGTAGCGATTATCTACTCTCAGTACTCTCAGGTATTTATTTTGAGTATCAGTCACCCACTATTGCGCCTACTGTCTAGGGAACCTTTTTTCTTAATTAACTGCTTTACTTTGGTCCCCAATGGAGTAAAGCAAACGATATGATTACAGGAGTCTCCTGATAAAAGATTTAAATTACCGCGCATAATGCACAATCCATTTTGTGGCTCGGTATTCTGCTTTTAATAGAAATATTGGAGGTTTGATGTCATTCAGACAGTGTTTTTATTCTATTTGCAATTATTATTATTCTTAATCCTAATATCACGTGACAATAATCAATAATAATATTCTTGATTTCATTAAGTAGGCAAGCCTAATACATTGAAAGCTACAAAATACACACACAAATACATAAATATACTATAAATGCCCTAATATACGTACAAAAAAAAACGCAATAATAAAACAAAAATACAACAATACATACACCAGTCCCACTTCGCTATAGCCCACAACAGAGGAATGAATTACTTCAAGTTTAAATATGTCAATTGATTTTGCATTCTTTATTAAAACTGGCAAACTGTTATACTCATTCAACCCTTTAAAAAATAGGAAATTCATTGCCCTCTTAGAATTAGTTCGGTCAATATAAAAATTGTCCCTACTTCTAGTGGGATATGTATGTATCTCCCTATTATATTTGACATACACTTTCATGTACTCAGGTACCAAATCATTTGTTATCTTAAAGATAAAAATCATTGTAAAATATTTTATTCTTGACGCCACTGGTAGCCACTCGAATTATTCGACAAGTCCTTTGCTACTCGTGAAAAGACAAACAAATTTTTCGAAATCGTTTTTTTTATGTAAAAAGTGACTTTTGAAACTTAATACGTTATCAATGTAAAAACCCAAATACTTCATCTCTGATACAATTTCAATGTTGGCAACATAAATCTTAATTGTTAAATTTTCCAACAACGAATGTTTATTTTTTTTATGGCAGAGGCACACACACTAAAGGGAGATCCTATGGGGCTCGTCAAGCGGTATGTGTGCAAAGATGTTGATTGACATGGTTCTTGAATAGTTGTAGGTTGTAACTAATGGAAAACATGTCCTAGGAGTGGGTTTCACAGTGATGCAGTGCGCCAGATAAAGGAGTTCTTGTAAAGCGATGTTCTAGGTGTTTCCAGTAATACAACGAACTAGTGCGCTCTTGCCGTCTGTCGTGACTGCCTGACAGGAGTTGCCAGGGGCGGAATGAGGCGGGCCAAATCCTGGGAACATCTGCCGTGAAAGTATCTGTAAAACAGAGACATCTCGGCCACATGTCTACGGTGTTCCAGACTATCCAGATTCCGGGTCAACTCCGGGTCGCCGACGAGACGCAGAGCCCTCTTCTGATTGGAATCCAGCAGCTTTAGGGTGTGCTTTGGTGCGGCACCCCAGATATGTGAGCCATATTCTAAGCACGGTCTTATTTGCGGTTGGTAGAGCAAGAGCCACTTCTGCGGTGTATAGAGTTTTTTGTTGCGAAATGGTGCACGAAGCTTCTGGGAGGCTGATTTTGCGATGTTAGCAATATGATAGTGAAGAACTCAAACTAAGTTGAGCCGTTTTCTTGCTAATATAGCTTCGAAATACGCAGGTTTTTTTTTTCATTTTTCAATGTTAGCAATATGGTCATGCCAGGACATATTGCTGTTGACCGAGACACCCAGCAATCCGATTGACGATGATGAAGGAATGGTCGATCCCGCCATAATGATGTCAGGGACCGTTGTATTGGCCATTGGCCCTCTTGGTAAACGTTGCCGCTTGGGTCTTTCCTGCATTGAACTGGACCAAATTTCGGTCGCCCCAAGTTTGAACTTTCTCCAGGTCTTGATTAATTGCTGTAATCTGCTCCTGTCTGCGGTGATGAGTCTCAGTCGCTGGTAAGGGTTTTTCTGATCTAAAGTGGGAGACAAGGGTACTGTCATCTGCAAAACTGTAAACAGGATTACAGGACACAGGCCGATATATCTCCTGTCGATCTCTCTTTGCGAAAGCCGTATTGATTATCGCTGATTATTCTGTTCTTCTCGAGGTACTTGAGTAGTTGTTGATTGACTACACGTTCCATGACTTTGGAGATTATTGGAAGCAAGGCAATTGGGCGATAGTTTGAGGGCGTGGTATTCTTGCCTTTTTTTGGAACAGGTTGCACTCGAGCGACTTTCCAAGAGGATGGGTAAATCCCTTTCCAGTAAGACAGAGAAAACAGCCTAAAAAAACGGGTGTTAGTTCGTTGGCGCAGTTCTTTAGCACGATGGCAGGTATTCCGTCCGGTCCTGATGCATTTTGCGTATTTAGTTCTTTAAGGATTTTGCGAATATCACATGGTAGTGTTGATGTTCGATATGGTGGACAGAGTCTTACCTTGGGGGACGTCTACGGTAGAGTGCGATGAAAACATTTTGGCGAGCATGTTTGCTTTTTCCTTGGCTGTAGTCACCGTGATGCCACGTTCGTCTGTCAAAGGTGGGAGAGACGTTTTTATAAAGTTGTTACTTACTGCCTTTGTTACCGACCAGAAATTTCTGGAACCACTGGGGCATTGCAAAAGTTTGTTCCTGATTGTGTTTGTCCTTAGTTTGATCGATCACACGTTTGCATTCGTTTCTCGCTTCGACAAAATAATCGCGATTTTCAACGGTCTGATTTTGCTGCCATTACTTGAAGGCTTGTTGTTTCCTACCTACAGCTCTTTCGCATCTTCTGTCGAACCAGGGCTTTCCTTTTGATGGTAACTTGATGAAATTTGGGATGTGTGCTTCCAGTCCTGAGGAGATTTCTTGCGTGATCTCTTCGCAGTAGACTGACGGGTCGTCGGTGCCAGAGCAGACGTCCAGCCAAGGAAAATCTAAGTAGAACTCCCTTAGATCGTCCCAGTTTGCAGAATTGCAATGCCAGATTTTGCGAGGCAATGGTGGATCCTTCTGTATTAGTGGCAATTCACAAACCGTAAGTTTGTGGTCGGAAGTACCTAATGGCGGACCAACTGTAATTGTGTACTGGTCAAGATTGGTTAGAAAAAGATCCAGGAGGGCGGCGATTTCGCCCCTCTCCGAGATTCGAGTTGGTTCGTCTACAAGTTGAGTAAGCCCGCAGCTGATGGCAAATGCTTCAGCTCTTGTTCGTTGTCGGTCTTGTTGTGATGTTTGAGCCAGTTGGTGTTGTGGGCCTTGAAACCTCCCAGAACGATTATTTCTGAACTGGGGTGATCGAACTGTATTGAGTCAAAAGTGGTAGCTAGTGTTGTAAAAAACCTTTGGTAGGCTCTATCGCTCGGAGGACGATAGAGACAACATATAATCGTGGTTAATCCCTTGGCGGTGAACTTGAGCCACATGACGTCAAGGTTGTTCGGTTCGAGTGTTTCCTCGCGGTAACATGAAAGGTCGCTTCGGACAATAAGGCATATTCCGTCTAAATCGGGTATGTAAGTCGTAACCAGGATAAGGGTAGTTTACTATTGTTGTTGTAGAACATACTTTTGTTTCTGTAAGGGCCAGTACGTGTGTTCTATTTGCTTGTAGATGTTGGTGTACCGAATTTATGTTTGTATTTAGGCCTCTTGTGTTGCAGAAATATATTCTAAATTGGTTCGGTATGTTTGCTGTCTGTAAAATATGGAAAGAAGGACTCCCAGGGCCACCCAGCGCCCGGAGATCCGAATGGCCGGGGAGTTTACCTCCGGAATATTTTGATCCTGGAAGCACCATCATCTCAATATATCCATACTGTGGAACTCGGGACCACCAGCGCGGAAGCGGAACGTGATTTGGGAGAACCACTTAGCGCTTCCCAGCTCTGGTGAGGTGGTCTTTCACAGGGCGATGCGAGTAGGCGTATGCACCTAGGGCCGCTTCCACTGGAAACATCGACCTTAGACTCATTCCTTTGATGATCCCTAGTCTGACAGGGGAAAAAAAGGGGTTCATTGGATCACTCCCCAGTGATCAGCTCCAGACTTTGTACTTTGGTGTTCTCCAGCCTGGAGGACGATGCACAGTGAAACGAGCTTATGGGAGAGCTTGGACATCGAATTTTTTGCACAGATTTTTTTACTACTGTACCGATTTGAATCATTTATGTCTGGTTTGAAAGGTAACACAAATGAATTTAAGTGCTTTCAGTAAAATGTGTCGTCAATTTAATTTCGCGATGGCGGACATAGCGAAACAAGATGTTATGATGGTGGCCAGTTATAGGCTTATGGGACTTATGTTTTGATAACTTTTGAAGGAACGAACAGTTCATATGAAGGTGTTTTCAAAAATCCATAGTTTATGAGACCATAATATGGTCATATACAGTGTGTCTGCTTAAGTTCGCACTATATGGAAAACTTTTTTATTATTAATTTTAGGACAAAAAGTTATTCCTTATATAAAGTTCTTCATAGTCCAAAACTTAGAATGCAACCATCAGATGACAAATTTTATACATACAGTACATATCAGTAAGTACGAGGTTTATTAAAAAACATGATTTTCGCTCAAGAGTAAAGTACCTTAATTAATTAATATGGTATATTATATGAATTATGCTAAGAATTTTACGAGGAATCCAAAAATACCCAATCCAATAATTTTTTATGAAAAATAATTCACCAGTGGAAAAAAAACAAGCCAAACAAAGCTTGTACCAGCGAATAATATTTTAAAATTGTCTCCTGGAATAGAAATAACAACTTTGGTACAAAAATCATAATTTAGTGACAATTTAATCATTTAGTATTATGATCTTTATGCTTTTTAGATGATATATTTGATTAGCAAGAGTTTTGTTTTATGTGATAATTGAAAACATTAGTTGAATCACTTAACCAAATTTGACTTTTAATAGATAAAGTATAGACTTTATGCCAGCTAGCATTGGATCGTTCCAGTGTGCGACGATGGGATTTGATGGGCTACATCCCATGCATAGTCGGAATGGCGGGGGCCATGATGATTTTGTATCATGGGCGGGGGCGTCCCTCCCCGTAATCAAACTGCTCTCACCAGTTTGACGTTCCTGCCAGCCAATACAATGCAGCCCCTCTTGTCACAAACTGTCATTGATCAGCTCCAGACTTTGTACTTCGATGTTCTCCAGCCTGAGGGAGGACGATGGGATTTTTTATCGCGTTGTCAAAATCATAGCTTTTGTTTCATTTATATTCAAGACCAACTTATTCACACCCAAGTAACTTTCTATCTTAACTAATTCTCTATTCATATTTTCTACAGGTATTTATATTTTCATCACTACATGGAAGCAAAGAATCATCAGCAAATAAGTTCAAAAAATCTGGTCTTACGAAGTGATTAATATCATTTATATAAATTACGAAAAGCAGTGGCCCCAATACATTCCCTTGAGGTATTCCATAATTATTATTAATTTTTTCAGAATATTCAGATTGTATCCTTGTTATCTGTGTTCTATTTTGTAAATAACTAGCAAGCCAATCATACACCTTGCCACCAATCCCATAATTTTTGTTTTTTTTTTTATAATATTTCCCGGTCTATTGTCTCAACTGCACGCTTAAAATCCAGAAAAACAGCCACAACAAAATCATCATTATCATCAGTAATTAAATTTTTCCAGTTAGCAGTTGTGAGCTGTAAAGGCGATTCGCATGAGTGTCTCCTTCTGAAGCCGGACTGATTCTCAAAAAGAAAACAAAATATTTCGATAATTGCCCATAAACTACAAGTTCTAGGATTTTTTCCAAAATAGGCAGTGTATTAATAGGGCGAAAGTAATAAGCATTTGTGCCATTAGTCACATTTGGTATTGGTGTGATTGTGGGACATATAAACTCATCAGGAAAAGTTCCTTTTGCTAAAGATGTGTTTATTACTTGTAAAAATATATGACCCGTTACTCTAAAAATTTCCTTAATATAGTTTTTTAATTTAATATATCTTTAGCACTACACCTATTATCCAATGAATTTATAATGTTTTTAAGTTCACACATTGTTAGGGGTATGAATTCTTCGAAACCTGAATTTATTTTTGGTAAACTCACATCCGACCATTCATCTGTTACTACAATTGAGTTACGAATATCTATTATACTTTCTATAAAAAAGTTATTAAATCTATTAGCAATAGAAGTATGACCCTGCACTATTTCATCACCAAACTGTATAAAATTTTGATTGAATCCTTTATTATCATTTTTTACAATTTGCTTTAACGTTTTCCACATTAGTTTACTATTATTACGATTTACATCTATTTTGTTGTAAAAATATTGTTGTTTTTTGTATTTCGCTAAACTTATTAAAGGTAAAGGTAGTAAGGTATAAGGTACCACAACTGCAATATACGAAATTAGTAACGAATAGCATATCCTAATGTATTAAATTAAACTTCAAAATATTTGCATAGAGTATGTACAGGATTATTCCTCATATTTTGACACCCACCCACAGTCTCTATTTTCCGAGATAGACAAAAACTTCAAATAAAAAAGTTATAGGATTTTTCCTAAGCCGCCAGAATTCGTCATCAGATAAAACAAATAACCATCGTAGAATTGTCAAAAAATACCAGCTTTTGTTTTTTTTTAATATTACAATATTGTTCGCTAAAATGAAGAATCCTTTCATCCTGATGTTAAATAGTTATTTATGCAACAAGTGTGTAAAGTGAATCTTTTTTTATGAATGGGAATATTGTCGCATGAGCCGTAGGCGAATGCGACAATCCCATGAATACAAAAATGGTACTTTACACATGAGTAGCATACAAATTTTTTTCTACTATCGAAAAATATATGAAAAAATAAAAATAATGTTATATTACTTTACGCACTAGTGCGTAAAATATATTATTTTACGCACTGCCCTAAACGTCAAAAAATATGTCAGTAAACGTCAAAAAATATGTCAGCTTTACTTTACGCACTAGTGCGTAAAATACCTTACTTTACGCACTGCACATTAAAAAGGCCTATTTTACGAATCTTAGAGAGTGCGTAAAGTGAATATTTTACGCACGGTAGTAGAAAACATATATAATCTGTCTACATTTGTTTTGACCGTTCGTGAAATATTTGATAATAAACATTTCACGATTTACATCTACTTGCGTGTTTAATAAATCACAATTTCCATGAACGAACACGTGCGCACATTAACATTTCAAAGGTGACATCTTAAAGGCTGATTTTCATATATAGGACTGTGCACCGACTGTGCGCCTACCGTGCACCTAGCGTGTCGAGTTCACTGTAAATCAAAAAATTTTATGTTCCATTTAAAACGCACTGAAGCTCTTATTTATATTTACACATATAGGACTGTGCTACGACCGTGTTGCGGTCGTCCAGTCCTAGAGTAGTAGAAATACCGCGACGGCCGCAGCATGGTAGGCGCACAGTCGGTGCACACTGCACAGTACTAAATATGAAAATCAGCCTTTATGCGTTTCTGTAAAAAATGGGTTACAGCGACGAAGACAGGTGCGAAATGCTAGGTTTATTCTATAAAAATAATAATAATGCTACACCGGCAAGAAGAGAATATAATCTCATTCATCTTGAAATGCCCGTTCCTTCAAGGAATACCTCCAAAAATATAGAAAGATGTTTCAGGCAGCGAAAGAATCTAAATCGAAAGAAGCGGACTGTTACTTCATATGAAGAAGAATTAGATATTTTTCGTACTTCCGGGACTGAAATAATAACTTCACTACCTTGTGACAGGAACTAAAGTGTCACTTTTTGTCCTTTCGGGATTAAATATTGTCGGAAATCCCGGAAGGATTAAATTACAAAAACTGACTGAGCTCTGGACACTAGTAATGAGTGTCAAAATTATTATTCTTGTCACAACGCAACGTTACTGCGGTAACTTGTCAAGCAGTGACTTCTTGAAAAAACGCGGCGTGCGCCTCACTTTATATTTAATAATTATGTTTCTGTAAAGGTTTCTTTGTGCTTTTTGTATATTATGTATACCTTTCAATTTCGGAAGTACGAAAAGTATCGTATATACCTTGCGACTGAAGTAGTAGTCTTAATCCCTCAGGTAAATTATAAACTTTACCTTGGGGATTAAAAGTACTACTTCAGTCCCGCAGTATATAATATATTATTATTATATTTTCAAGGTAATAAACGTTATATGTTTATTATTAATCTGATAATAACTATTGCTATTATTTCTTTACAGAAAATCGGACTAATTCAACTGTAGATGCTAGTATTTTTTTGAAAAATCAACAAAAAAAATTCAATCGACATTAAAAAAATATGGGTACCATCCATACAAAATTTTACCTGTTCAGGAACTTACAGAAACTCATAAAATAAACAGAGTAGCTTACTGCCGCAAAAAGAAAAATTAAGACAATGATTTTTTCAAAAAAAAATATTGTGGACAAACGAAGCCACATTCTGCACTGCTGGTATTTTCATATATAATATCGCAAGAGAAAAAATTTTGCCGATGAAAGTTTGTTGCTTGGCAATTTCGCGAAAGATATTTTTGGTATAAAAATCACCAGCCGTCAGGCGAGTGATTTTGTCAAAAATGTCGAGCGAAATTGCCGAAAAGCAACAAACTTGAATGAAACCTTGAGAATAATTTTGTCTATACAATTTTTTCTCGAGTGGTATTCGTCATGGCTATTTCACGAGAAAAACTAGACAATGCACCGTATTAACAAGCAGAAGCTTTATTTATTTGTTAACAAAATTAAATGTACAATTATTATTTAATGACGTTTGTTGAAACTGACAATAATAGTTATACCAGACACCTTTTCTGATGGACCTGTCATAGTTTTGTCGCTAAAAAACCACTCAATTAACGGGCAGGTACTGTTTGCCAAATGAAAGAACCTGTATGAAAAGAATGCGGGCAAAAAATGTTCTCGCATATTTAGATGTTGCCACATTTTTTTCCCAATAATCCTAATTTATTTTCTGTCTAGTTTCCTATAGTGAATTTACATATTTAAAATTCCTACTTGAATACTTAATTTTGTTATTTTCCTTAATACTACTATCTTCTATTATTTACTATTTTATTTACACAGGCAAATCCGGAATAGGTATACTGTGTATATCTTATTCGCCTTCAGTGCGACGCTTTACTTGATTTTTAGCGGAGAGGCGATATTAAAATTTCAGCAGTGACTTGCTTTAAGCTAGTTTTACACTTATCCAAGTTCATGTCAAAGAACTTGGATCAAAGTTATTGTACAATTTATATGATGAAGACAAAATCTGACGACACCGTTTTACACTTGTGAACTTCGGTGACGCCAATGATGTTTCTAAACTGTTACCAACTGGCAACTTACCACATTTGTAGGTTAAGCTAAATTCAAGGCTAAATTGGATATTTTAACTTGATAAATTTGATTATCGTGTTGTCATATAATAATGAAGAAACGTACATCTTTAAACAGAAATAAAGCTGCGGCTTTAGCTATAATTATTGCGGCTGGTTTTAATTTCTGTATGTTGGTACCCACGAATTTTATCAAATATTTGATGAAAAATTGGACGTGTTCTAATTGCATCAAAGAACTTTGACAAGGCGACCTTGAAGTTATTTGATATCAAAGTCCCGTATTACATTTGCGAAATTCATTCAAGGTTGCCTTGTCAAAGTTATTTGACATGAACTTGGATAAGTGAAAAACTAGCTTTAGCCATTGGCGTGGAAATTATATTATTTGGCTTGTAGGGTCTGGTGATATATAGGTTTTGTCGTTTTTGCAAATTCTCTTTTTTACTAGAAAGGGGGTGTCCTATAAAGAAGTTTAAGCCAAAAGAATCGGAGGATCCGCTACATTTGAGCCGAAAAAATGCCCTCACAGTTCCAGTTCTGACACAAATTGTCAGCACCACTTCACAAAAGCACTAGAAATATATACAAAACACATTTGAAAATCAATTTTCGGGTGAAAGTATTAACTAGGAGACATTTGCGTCGAACGAGAGACCTCCGTTTTGTTCCGGTCCTAATTTAAAGCGACTCATAGCCCCATTAATCAAAATTAAATTTTACTTCATCCATCCCACGGTACAAGGAGAAACGGTATAGTATTGCGCACCGCTGCCGGGCTGTGACGTAGTTTGCGTAGAGTCTCAGACATATCACGCATTTAAAATATATTGGTTTCACAACAAGAATTGCATAGATTTAAAATCTATGAAATTTAGAAATAACTTTTGATTTGACAAGTGGTAAAAATGTTTTTTTTCTGTGTGATAAGATGTTTTTTATGTGGAGAAATAACGGTTTATGCAATTATACCAATTATACTACTAGTAAATTCAGTTGCTTTGACAACACTCTGCGTGCTGAGATTCTAAAGTATACAATTGAAATAAATATACAGTATTTTTTATGTTATTAGTTATTATTTTCACAACGTAGAAGCTACAATGTTTAAGTTATATGCTTCAACCTGTACGCCACATAGCCAGCCATGTCCAAATTCATCATAACGCTATTTGAAACGGTGTATCACTATTTTTTCTTCGTTTTACCATACGAGAAGACCTATCTAAATTACCTTTATTTTCCTTTCCAGGTGTATCTAACGTAGGTACGGCATCCTGTTTAAGACCTCTCTTAGTTTTTGATGTCTAATTTAATAACTTCTCTATAAGTGTAGTGTCAGCAAAATAAACGTTCTCAAAATGAACAGAACATATGTAAGCTAAAAGTTAGATGTATTATTTTCTTTTACAAATTAATTACAACCTATCACATAATAGACCTAATTAGTTAAATAATATATGCCATTCTTTACGTTTATCTCATCTTCCCGTCTACACGCAATGAACCACCTTTTACACAGCTCTTTATTTTTTGGGGAACGAAAATATCTAATATTAGCGCCATGAGTAGATTTAGTGTAGTTATTACACTTTGCCACAGCACATCCAGGTATTTTGAAAAACAAATGAAACATTCACAGTTAGAAAATTACGATGTCAACCTTTACAAACGTACAAATCCATATAAATCGAATGCAGTCGTCTTGATTTTCTTACGCAAACTACGTCAATGCGCGAGCTCGACGAGTTTTGGCAGCCGGAATACTATACCGTTTCTCCTTGTACCGTGATCCATCCTCCTTTTTACTGTCAAATGTCACAATAGCCCAAACAGAGATAAGAAGGCACACTGTTGCCAGACGATTACTGTAGTTTCGTTAGCAAAATTCATTAGAAAAATGGTGCGCTATAAGCACAGCTTATTCGCTACCAGCTAGTCATCTTGCGGCGGCATCCTTTGATTTGGGAAAGTCAATAACCAAATTTTGCAAATTTTAGAGGAGGATCATGACTCAATATTGTTTTAAACGCCTGGGCATCTGAATAATACTTTTGACAGTTCGTTTAATTTAGAATATGCATTTTATCGTCTAAAATCCGTTTAAAAGCGGTTTTAAAAGGCAAAATTGTATAAAAATCCAAAATATCCAGACTTTTTAAGGCGATAGCCGAGGCTTGGGACGAATTTGTCGTGGATTTTGAAGCGAAAATTCATTTTAAATTCAACTCTGGAACTGAACCGCTCAGGACACTTCCAGGTAGGCGCAGTGCCCGACACTTCAACTTTCCGATTTCGATAGATATGACTAGCTGGTAGTGAATAAGCTGTGCTATAAGTGTCTCTACTCTTTTTTCTATTTAGGTGGATGATTTTGTTTTATGGCAGTAACACACACACACTAAAGGGGATCCTATGGTGCTCGACGAGCGGTGTGTGTGCGAAGATGTTGATAGACACGGTTCTTGAATAGTTAATTAGGGGAAAGCAGATGTCCTGGGAGCATATACGGATGTAAGAGGCAAGTTGTTCATTCGGCAATGCCGAACGTTTCTTCATATGTGACGTGCACGGTAGCATTTAGTCGGATGTCGTGACTGTTACAAAAAATCAACAAACGGGTCTTCAATTATTTAAACATGCATAGACTTCCACGCGCTTCGCTCGCTACGGGAGCTCAACAAACAGAAACTAACCAAAACTAACCCAAAATAAAAAAATTAAATAAAAATTTTGGGTTAAATTAGTTGGTTAGTTTCTGTTTGTTGAGCCCCCGTATAGCGAGCGAAGCGAGCGGAGGTCCATGCATGAAGTGTTTAAATAATTGGCAACTTACTTGTTGATTCTATGTAACAGTCACGACATCCGACTAAATGCTATCGTGCACGTCACATATGAGGAAATGTTCGGCATAGCCGAATGGACATCTTGCCTGTTACATCCGAATATGCGTCCTGCGAGTGAGTTCTACAGCGATTTAGTGCGCCAGACAAATGAGTTCTTGTAAAGCGATGTTCTAGGTGTTTCCAGTTGTACGACGAACCGGTGCGCTTTTGCCGTCCATCGTGACTGTCTGGCAGGGGTGGGATAAAGAGGGCCAAATCCTGGGAACATCTGCCGTAAAAGTACCTGTAAAATAGAAACTTCTCGGCCACATGTTTGAGGTGTTTCAGACTATCCAGATTCCGGGTCAACTTCGCCGACAAGACGCACAACTCTCTTCTGAACGGAATCCAGTAGCTTTAGGGTGTGCTCTGGTGCGGCACCCCAGATGTGTGAACAATATTCCAAGCACGGTCTTATTTGCGCTTTGTAGAGCAAGATCAACTGCTACGGTGTATAC
>JAEQML010077191.1:0-12991 GCA_016904865.1 Pissodes strobi
GAGTAATTCCTTCTCGTTGATCTACTCTTTGGCAATGCTTACAATTATCCGCGCATGGTCTTCTGGATAAAGCATCTGCATTATTATGCAATCTCCCTGCTCTGTGCTTAACCTTAAAGTTATATTGTTGTAACTTTTCAAGCCACCTGGCCACACCTCAACAGACCGTACTATTGCCAAAAGCTCTTTTCGGGTTACACAGTAGTTACGTTCAGGTTTCGAAAGTGTTCGACTGTAGTATTCGATAACCCGTTCTTCTCCTTCTTGTACTTGAGATAAAACTGCTCCGATGCCGGTGTTGCTGGCGTCTGTGTCCAATACAAATTTACCCTTTTGTTTCGGATATCCCAATATTGGACTAGAACATAGAACCGCTTTTAATTTCCTGAACGCAGAATCACAGTTATGATCCCAGTTATAATTTGCTCGTTCTTCAGTGAGCCTATGTAAAGGTGCAGCTATATTTGCAAAGCCTTCGACAAATCTTCTATAATAAGAACATAAACCTAGGAAGCTCCGCAGTTCGTGTTTGTCGCGAGGACGAGGCCAGTCTTTGATTGCTGTTATCTTTCGTTGATCAGTTTGAATTCCCTCTGATGACACAACGTGTCCGAGAAATTCAACTTTTTGTTGGAAGAGAAAACATTTCTTTGGATTCAGTAAGAGCTGAGCATTCTTGATCCTAGTAAAAACTTCATGCAGGTTTTGTAGGTGCTCTTCGAAAGTTTTTCCCATTACCATTATATCATCAAGATAGACCAGGCATGTCTTCCAAGTGAGGCCTCGTAGAACAACTTCCATAAGACGCTCAAAAGTAGCGGGGGCATTGCATAGTCCGAAGGGCATAACTTTAAACTGATATAAACCACTTCCGGTAGAGAAGGCAGTCTTTTCCTTATCTTGTTCGTCAATGCCTACTTGCCAGTATCCGCTCTTTAGATCGAGTGTTGAGAACCAATGAGAACCTGCTAGTGTCGTCAACGTGTCGTCAATTCTGGGAAGTGGATAGCTGTCCTTCTTGGTGACGTCATTGAGCCTTCTATAGTCCACGCAGAATCTGGTAGTCCCATCCTTCTTGGCGACTAAGACAACAGGAGATGACCATGGACTTGATGACTCTTCAATAATTCCATCTTCAAGCATTTTATCCACTAATGTGGTAACCTCTTGCTGCTTCGTCACTGGTAATCTCCGAGGATGCTGCCGTATGGGGTGAGCACTCCCAGTGTCGATTTTATGTTTTATGATGTTCGTTCTTCCAGTATTGCCATTTTTCTTTTCAAAGGCTGTACTCTGCTCTTTGATAAATTGTGTAGCTCTCTTCAGTTCTTCGGAAGACAGATGTTGCCACGACTTATGGAAATGTTCTAGGACTTCCTTAGGTGATGTTGAGGGTGTTACTTCTGACTGCGTTTCGCAACTGGTTACCCATTGCACCGGCTCGCAAGTGGCTATTACATCTCCTTTATTGATTTTGATGGAATTGGATGAAATATTTGCTATCCTTATCGGTATTTCGCCGTCGGTTTTGACTAGTGCTTTGCCTACGAGGTGTTTGCAAGGCAAATCGTGGTGTTGGATAAGTCCGATGCAGCCTCCAAAATCTTTCTCCAATTTCCCAAAAATTATCTGCTCGGTATTTCCGCTTATTCTGACAGTACATGCCGCCACTACTTTAGTCGGTGTGGCATCGTCTGTTTTGTTAAGGATGAACTCTTCGGTGCCAAACTTCAGAAGATTAAGCTTGTTGTCAAAAGAGAATCCATGTTGACCGATGAGATCCATCCCCAAAATAAATTCGTCTTCGATGTCGGCGACTAACACTGTGTGGTGTAATTTAATTCGTCCCAGTTGAAGTTCGATATCCATTTCCCCAAGTACTTCAGCTGTCTCACCGGTAACTGTACGTAAAACTACATTCTTTGATATGGGTAGAACTTCTACTCTATTTACTCTGTTGGACCTTATCAAAGATACCGCCGCACCAGTGTCAACAGTAATTGTTATGGCTCTTCCGTTGATCTTTCCTGTAATTGTTAGACTGTCGGCGGCTTTTCCTAGGCTTTTTATGGAGACGATCCTGGGGGCTTTATCTTCTTTAGCCAACACCCGCCCCGCAATGTTGACTAATTGAAGTTTTCCTGATTTGACTTGGGGGCCCTAGCGTCTCTGGATGGAGATCTAGACCGTAGTTGTACTCGGCTGTCTCTTTTGAAATGTCCAGTTCTGCCACATCTATAGCACTGATTTGATGTATTTCGGTTACGTGGCCTATTTTCCATTGGCTCCCGGAATCTCGCCGTGGCCTGAAGATCTTCCGTTAATTTCTTCAAAATTTCACCCATCTCATTTAATTCACAGCTGTTTGTCGCCTTTTCTTCCTGGATGGATACGGCCCTGATTTTTGGCTTGGAGATGTTACAGGCCGCCTCGATTTCTAGGGCTCGACCCAAGGCTTCACTGCTGTTATCAAATTTGGCTAGGCGTAGCATTTTCTGAGTTTCTGGATCTCTGATACCATCCACGAAATATTGGGCAGCAAGTTCCTCTTGAAATTCCTCTGTCGCTCCCGGGTAGGCCAATTGAATGAGACGTCTAATGTCTGCCTCAAATTCTTGCAGGTTTTCACCAGGCTTCTGATGCCGAGACTTTACTTGTGCCTAATACAGTTGTCTTCGGTGTTGGTCTCCAAATCGTCTCTCCAGGACAGCGACAAGTATGTCATATTTCCCTTGTTGGCTGATGGGAATGGTCTGCAGTAGTTCCAGGGCAGATCCACGAAGCGCTACCACCAGTGAGGTAGCCATCTCTTCATTATTCCAACCGTTGGCAACAGCAGCGGCTTCAAATTGTCTTTTGTACATTGTCCAGGAGGTTTGACCGTCATACGTTGGAGGTTTGATGTTATGCCCTGTGGCGAATACCCTCTCGGTGGGTCCTTGATGTTTTAGTCTGGTAACTTCTGCTTGTAGATTCCTCATTTCTTGCTGTACGTTTCCTACTTCTTTTTGTACACTCCCAACTTCTTTTTGTACATGTCCAACTTCTTTTTGTACATTTCCAACTTCTTTTTGTATATTACCTACTTCTTTTTAAAATTTTCTCATTTTGCCCGTCCAATATCTTCTGTAATTTTCCTTGCTCGCCTACAATTACATCCAGCATCCATTTCTGAAGCTGGTCCTGTTCTGCTTGCCTTTTATCTTCTTGGTGTTGTAAAATTTTCTGAAGACGGTCCTGTTCTGCTTGCCTTTTATCTTCCTGGTCTTGTAAAATTTTCTGAAGCCGGTCCTGTTCTGCTTGCCTTCTACGTTCATCGTCCTCCCGTTCAGCTTGCCTTTTGTCTTCTTGATCTTGTAAAATTTTCTGAAGCCGGTCGTCCTGTCCTATCTGCTTTTTACGTTCTTCCTCTTCCCGGTCAGCGTTTAAATTATCCATAAAATCGGCCAACATTTTATTTATTTGCTCCATTTCCGCCGTTTGTTGCCTTGTATTGACCATAGAATGTTATAAAATTTTACCAGAATCCACCAATCAAACGGTCCCGTTGACGTACTTGTACTTCTTTCCTCGAAAAATACTTCGCAAGTCCGGTCCCTTCACAATCCAACTTCTGACACCAAATGTAACGTTTTTCCCGTGGGTTCTTAACAGAAGTACAACTTTGCTATTTTCAACTAATACTCTCTTTATTCACTACCACTGTATACAATTTAACACTCTATACTACTCTTAACTTTACCACTAATATCTATTCAACACTCAATGATTAACTGAACTGAACTGACTAACATTCGCCTTAGGTCTGCTTATATATAATCTCAAATCTATCACGAATATTCGGGAAGTATTCCGAAGCCACTCTATATGATCTCGACGAGGCCATCGAGACAATTCTAGCGATCCTGAAACTAGGGATGCACGATATTTTCCGATACATCGAAAATATCGATATATCGACACTTAAATATCGATATTTTGGCATCGATGGATTTTAAGTCGATATTATCGTACATCGATATATGTGACAACGATATACGATATATCGATGGATACATCACAACGCGATAGTTACGCGCAATGGCGCAATTACTCAGTTTACGCTTCGTCTTTTATCCATCTATGACTATGACGTAACACGAACGAGAGATCGAAAACTTTGTGCACTCGTCAATTTCCAAGAATACAGTCATAGATAAATATATATATAAGGGCAAAAATACAGTGGCTTTAGGCACAGCTTATACCGTACCGAATCAGTTATTTAACTCTCCACGTGTTTTGAAGCAATAAAATCCAACCAATAGGAGCATTTTCCTCATATTCTCGGCGTCTGCTACGAGCCCAATTATATGAGGGCGACTTCGTTTATTTATGAATAACAGAACCGGTTTGGTGTCCAATGTAGTGTTATCTTTTTCTATTACTACAGTTTGCTGAATCGAAGAGACATAAACCTGGTTCAGTCGGAAACTGAACACACCGCACAGCGTTGGACTCTCGATTTTTTGGCAAGAAGCAGCAGGTTACGTTCTTAGATTGGATTGTTTGCGTGTTATTATTTGTGCTCGATTATTTATTTATTAAGTGTGTTAACTTTTTGGACATTTAATCATTAACGTGTTTTCATTGTTAACCATGGCCGTACGTTGTTTTGTCTGCAAAGGGCACAAGAAAGCCAATCCAGCTTCAGGATATTTTAGTTTTCCGAAAGATGAAAGGTTGTAAGTAGATGTTTACATTAAGTATTGAGATTAAAGTATAGTTCATTCATATCACATTGCATGATAAATTAATATTCTACGTCGATAATTGTTTGGCTCCCTTCTTCAGGAAGTTTAACTTTTTAAACTTGAGACATAAATTGTAGTTTTGTCTAGCCTCTTAGCATCCCATAATAAAGGCAACCAATTTAGAACCGTCACACTAATATTACAAAGGTGGTATGTAAATTTAATTAGAAATAAGTAGTGAACAATATCACATACCTACAACTCTTTATTCATTGCCTACAACTATATAAATGGCTTCGAGTGACGAAATATCAATTTATTAAGGCCGTTTGACGCGATCACATTTTTGATAAAATTCCTGCCCGTAATAATCTTTCGAAAACGGCAATCTTACTTTGCGCTCGAAAAACACACAGAACTTTTTTTACAGCCGCATTTTTTAAAATTAAATGCACATTTTTCTCTATACTTATTCTGAAATTTGCAAATGACCGTCAGTTTTGACATATTATATTCGGGCTTCGGGCATATTTAGAACAGGAGTGCCAGCACCAAACTGTAACAAACGCATGACTGTCATTTATTTATCCTCGGTTTCCATGACCATTCATAGCACACTCGACGGAAAAAGTGAGAATTTTCTTTTCCTTATTCGCGCTAGAGCGCAAAATAAGGATCCACGGCATTCGTAGATTTTGCGATATCATTTAAATTTAGCAATTAGTTATTTTGCGCGCAGCTGTAGAAAAATTGATATTCTATGTTCATATCAAAATATTTATATATTTATTTACACTTATAAACACCATATTTATGGTTATGTATAAATGACTAATCATTCTCGATCACGTTTACCAGATATCTTTTTTTATCAATTTCACTTACAGTTACATATCATGTTTAATTTAATTTACTAAAAATGTAAACTAAATTAAATCCAGTCCGTTTCTGTTGAGTTCCAGCTGGCCATTAAAACCTAACATTTTTAATGTATGAAGGGCATGCGCGAAAAATGAGGAAAGCATGAAAAAGTCAAATCTGGCTTCATCGACATCAAAGGAGCCGACGTAGAGTTCAATAACTGATTCGGTACGGTATAAGCTGTGCTTTAGGGCACAATACCCAAGAACCACTACCAGTATCGCCATCTATTGGATCCCAAAAAAAAAACAAAGTTTTTGGCATTGTTTTCCTCTAGTTTTTTTTACAAACTTGTTGTGTTATTAATTTTTTTTACACGTTAAATTATGTTTTACAGTGCATTTAATTAAAAGTAGCTATATTGACGAATTTATTAGTTTATTAATTAAAACAAACATTCTAAGAACGCCGCCGTTGTAAAACAAACAGCTTTCAGATCTATCATATCTGCCATCTCTTGATAAATGGTTTTCGCGAATAGCTATCACCATTCACAACTTAAAAAGACCATGCCAGCTTAGTTGAGATAAAACATCAAATATGTCGCAACTGTATTCGCAGATTCTTTTATCGGGTGGTTCCTCTGCCTCATCCTCAGAATATTTATATTTTACTTTTATATACCTACTTGTTATCGTTTAATTAGTCTGTTCCTTTTATGTTGTCCTGTTCTTTGTTCTTATTATTCTTAAAAATTTGGCGTATTTTAGTAATTTCGGTGTTTAGTGATTGATATGGCTCCAAGCGCTTTGTTGAAGTATTTCACAAAACTTGACAAAACATTAGCAAAATGCAATTTGGCAAGAAAATTCAAACATCGGGCAGTACGAGTAATTTGTCAAGTCAAGTTGGCTTAAATATTTATTATTTACAAGATATATGTATAAGATAGATGATAATTATGATATTATGTAGAATGTAGAAAGCTTAAATATATATAATATTTTTTACGATACATCGATGTAATTAGTTCGATGTATCGATGGTTAAGAAGCGATATTTGTTACATATCGATGTTTAAGTATTCGATACATCGATATTCGATATATCGATGTTTTTGAAATTTTGTGCATCCCTACCTGAAACTTCGCGACCGGCCGGGCGATGAGTCATACAGACAGGGAAGCGAGCGGCACGGCGGCGGCTAGTTTTATAGGGTAGCACAAAAACGTTCGGACGGTTGTTAGTCGTGACAGTATGGTAGAACAGAAAAATCAAGTGTTGCCGAGCATGCTTTTGAGAATAATCATAGAATAACAATTAAAAATTTAAAATTAATCCATAATATAACTGATAGGAGATTATTAGGCGCATATGAAATTATGGAAATTATTAATTGTAAGAATAGTTTAAATAGAGATAGGGGGCCTAATCCGTATAGTCCAATGTATTGGTTCTTTTTAGGTCCGCTTGATTAAGCAAACAGTAGAATAAAAGAGAGTTAGGTAGATTTTAATTTTAGTTTTAATCATCTCCTGATGATGCTAACATGGTTAGCGAAACGCGCGTCGAGTGCAAAAATTCTGTTTCGGTATTGTGGATAAACCTCTGTTTTATAGAATAAAGTGTTATGCAGACAAATGTAGAGTACCGTTTTTAAAGAGGAATGATCAAAGTATTTTAAAAAATCTGTTTACAGTTCTGTAAAATGACACTTTTTGGCCCACCGCGTCTGGTGGCAAGTCTATTCCTAACTTCCCTGATGATGTAAAACATTTACTGTAGTATGATTTTATGAGTCCTTATGGCCTACATCCACTCCTTTGGGGATCTGTATCTCCGTTAAGGGATTTTTTTCTCTGACAAATTAGGGTTATTTTGACCTCACCCATACACTCCCGAGAATATACTTACCGTATATATATATCATGATATATATCGCTGATGTATATTCTTCGAACTTTGTTAGTGACTAATAGTAGGACATTACTTTCTCAAGCAAATGTTCATGCAATTATGTATCAGAGCAATAATGGGAAGATATGTATTATTTCTGTTGCCCAAAGTAGTTTTCGTCATGCTTCAATATTTATCCAGAATGAGTATTTCTTTTCTTATGAAGTTGATAATAACGACAAGGAGTTTCCATATTATGATGGTGCGTTGGTGCGTTCTTTTAGGCTTTTCATAAATTTTGCAAAGAAAAATTACTGTTATACAACATGTGTACTGCCAGTGATACCTTGACTTATTTCCAAAATTATGAAATTGTTTTTATTTTATTTCAGTTACGAACCCGAATTGCATCCTGGCGTTACATACAAACTTCAGATCCCAAAGGCGACTCTAAAGATATTTTCTACAGGGAGTGTTACAGTGACAGGTACGTACACATTTTCAAGTTCCAAGTTTTAGTTTCACTAAGCTTTTATTATACAAATAATAAAGTCGACTGAATTAAGTTAGTAATAGCATAAACCTAACTACTCTAGTTAGGTTTATGGTAATAGATTTGTCAGCAGATACATTTTAAGAAGCTTTTTATGCGTGATGTTTGGCATCACTATCAGTAAGTGATCTCGGGGATCGTTATCTAGTTGGTGTTTCTATCGGAGTTTTCTTAGAAATTTCTTTATTAGAGATGCAAATACAATAAAACGATATGTGTAGTTTTCTGTGTTTTATCCTTTCTCTGTATGTTACCGAATTTTCTATGTTACTAAAATTTTTATAGCCTAGCTTTAATTTATACTGTTAAATTATTTTGTGCTGGATATGCCTATATGCTAATGAGAATCGCATACAATTTCTTTTTAGAAAGCATTTTACTTCAGAAATATGTAATTCAACCTGTATCGCTCCTCTCAATCCTCTCATACCTCCTCTTTATCTCTCTGCTAGATATCTCTCTTTAAAGGTGTGGGATTTTAAAATCGAATATAAGGCATTTTAGAAAGATTACACGTATTTGATGAAGATAAATAATGTATTTCAGTTCTGTGGTTATTAAACCAATAATGCCACCTGCGGGAATGCTATTTGTTAAGCGTGGTCCACATGCAACATCTTCTTCGTTTTGCATGTGCTAATAAGTAGTTGCAAACTGAACGTATCTACACTTTCGTTAGTCTTGCAGCACCGTTTTTTTCAGGCACGCCTGTTGTCAACATCATTGATGTTTATCTATTTTCGCAGTTTATTTAATTTATAAAAGAAGAAAATAAATTAGTAATCGCGTTCTAAATAGTCTAGACTAGTACAGGCTATCAAAAAGAGAGATTTTTATTCTAATGTATGGTTACTTCATGAATTGCGAGGGTGAGCCCAAAGACTGGTGGAAGTATTTAAGAAATGCCTGTTTTTGATAGCCCGGTCGCTATAATTTTCTTCGGTTTTAGAGACTATAAGCAAGGAAGACTACTATTTACTTCGATAAACTCTGTAATAAACTTACGCGAAGATTAACAAATATCTGACATTTTCACCAACAGATCTTTTAAAATCAGAAAAAGCAAGAGTATGTTCAGAAATGCGAAGGTACGGTACGTGTAAGGTGATCAAAATGACGTCATCGGAGAGATGTGCCGGTAAACCTTGGTATTTATATATGAACGCCTTTCAACATTTGTCATACTCACCTCATTTTTTTGTAAATAAATTTGGCCACCTTCCATTACGGGATTGCCTTTTTCATCTAGGAGACATGTAGTAAACTTATTCACATTAATTTTAATTTTTTTGGGGAAAAGTTCATAAATACAAAAAAAAAATACATAAAAATATGAGGTCCAAACACCAAAAGTTATAATTTTCATCTATTTCTCAAAGTTTAATGACAAGACCAACTTCACTTCTTCACCAACGCACATTCCGCATATGTCAAGCAATTACAATAATTATTACCCTTCTAATTTAGTAGGGTCATTTACGAAGACCTTGGGCTATTCCCATGCCCATTATCATGTCCAGAGAGAAAATAACTAGAGAGGCGTCAATCGATTTTATATGCGCATGTCCAAGCATAATGAGTATAATTGTTAAAATCAAAACATTATCAGCAGATTTCAGGTGATGAGTTGTTATTGTCAATTGTCATTAGCTTAAAATATTTTTCTCCCAATACTTAGTGGAATTGTTGTGAACGGAGCAGAGTCAAGCTCACCAAAAACTAGTACACCAACATGAAAGGTGCCGACGCTTATTGTCGCCTCTCATGTCTGAACGGAAATATATGACGTCATTAGTTTTACCCGTTCGGTTTTTGAACGAATTTGAGGAGACCAAGTATCACCTTTCCCCCGGGGTGGGCATTTCTGAACTCGCTCCAGTTGTTAACTCTAAACGACTGAAACTATTAACTAAGAGCTGTACACAAAACAACACGGGATTTCACACGTAATGATTTGCTTGCGCATTCTCCTAAATATTTGCGTTTGGGATGAGTATTTCAAGTCTGCTGTCCACTCGCAAACCTTTTTGGGCTCATACTTTCTTAAGATTATTTTCCATTTGACAAGATTATTGTGTGAATAAGGAAAATACGTATACTTCAATTTATTTAAATAAATAAGGAAATTAATATTAGTTCAGATATTAAACATTAATTTCATATTAACTATTTATTTAAATTAGATACTGTTAATGCCTGCATTTATATTTTGAAATTTTCCTTAAATTATTTCGTATATTTGGAATGATGGATGACTTATTTATGGAGTTGCGATCTAAATATTCTTGATCGAGTTCTGGCACCCTAATCAGTTAATAGTGCATTTATAGTAACTTGGGGTTTGGAACCTTCAGTAAATGCACTATAATACAGTTTTATCCTCAATATCGACGATACGCAGTTTTCACACTCCACGCGCCTTGCGTTAGAAGAGTTTTAATCATCTGATGGTTCTAGCATAATTAGCGAAACGCGCGCCGGGTGTAAATGTTGTGTTTGGGTATTGTGGATAAAACTGCGTTGTACGATACTGTTTAGAATATCTATAGAGTCTGATACTGTATTGTGGGAGTGATATACGTTATCCTGTTAACCATTTGTAGGTAAAGTGTAGTGGAACAAGTTCTACTGAGTCAGGTTACTTATAACGGATGACCGCATGATGCATGGAATGATTTGTGCTTTTGGACTTCTTCGAATACTAATTTCGTTTTGAGTACGTCTGTGCGCACAAATTAACTTTCAAAATGAACCATGAGAGATCCTGAGAAAAGGCGATTAAATAATGGCGTTTTCTCGGCCGCTTTCCTAGTACATTTTAATAGTTCACTTTTGCGCACAGACGTGTTCAAAACGTATCTAATTAGTAATGGGTGATTTAAACCATCCAGTACTATCTTCATTTTGTTGATTTTGGACGTACGCTTAAGAAATAAGGGTCTACTCACATTTTTTCACTTAAAAATCAATTTTTGACGCAAGAAATTCTAGATTCTGATTGATCAAAATTTACAGTTGGTAAATTTCTAAAAGTCATCGAAGAATCTAATATCCTAGTGCGAGTACGTATCTATTATTAACGGAGACTGGCCATTAGTGAATTGATAATATATAACTACGGCCTTAGATTGCTTGTGCTTCGCGCTTACGCATTTACCGAGCATCTTGAGTAATATTGCTATTAAATTGTCTACATGCAGATATGGCAGGGTGTAGTTCATTTGCTACCTTTGCAAAGGTTATTTAATTTTGTTTTCTGGAAAAGAACCTTAATTCTATCTTACCATGTTTCTATCTTATAATTTTTTTTTGGTCTTTCTGGCGTCTGTCATCATCTTAAAGTGGTTCTTGTCTCCTATGCTTTGTTTTGCTCACTTTCCAGATACTCCAAGGGCTTTTCTTCAAAACGTTGCTTGATTAAGTGTGGCTTTATGTAAATCATTTGATGACTGCTTTATTCCCGACTTTCGATATATGAATATTACACATGTCAATTTGACTATGACAAATTGTACTTGTGTCAAAGGTGTTATTGGCTATGTGGGTCCAAATGAAATTTAGTAGTGCTGAGATCTCGTACTAGATGCTCCTCTTATATGCATTAAAGCACTCACACATATTCAGATGAATTGAAATATGTAGTGATATTTAAAATTTAGAACATTATTTGGTTTTTAATTAACATTGTTTTATGAATATGATATTGTTGCAACCGCTATGGATCTTATAGTGGGAATCCTATCACTACCCTTTTACCCTGGCTGCTCCCGCTATTAACGATTATTATTTTCTATCAAATTTTAGCTCCAAGTGTGGCAGCCGTTCAAGCAGCAATAGAACATATTTTCCCTCTAGTATACGAGTTCCGCAAAGAACGATCTAAAGAGGAGCTGGAAGCCTTAGCAAAAAAGAAATTTAAACAAGGAATGTATACTGAAGTAGATCCGACATTTGCAGGTAAAATACATAATCAAATTGAAAACTGCTTTGTTTATAATTTTAGCAGAAAAAATATTCTTCATAAAAGGTTTGCTTATCCGCAAAATCTCCAGCCTTTATTTAGTCTTCAATATCAGGTTCTTGGTGGAAAAAAACAGTAAAATGAAATTATAGCAATATAAAGAAAAAATATATATATACATTTAAATGGCGGCTGAGGGATCATTGTTCTTTATACATTTCACAAGATTCTAAAATTTCGCACTGCATTTTCAAGTTCAGTGTTGTATTGTATTTCGTTACAGACTTGCCTTATTTTGTTTTTTAGATTAACAGCATTATTAGGCTTATTGGTTATCATTGTGAATACTGCGTCCTGCCCATCTATTTCTGAAGTTAATATTCAGCCATTGACTTACTCACGTGCTAATATAGTTGCGTAAAACCTAAACTATTTTTATGTCGTACAATATTCTCAATTATCATGTAATTTCTCAATCATTTTCTACTTTATATCCGTCATATAACAGTAGCACTTTTTCACTTCCTAAACTATTTTTATGTGGTACAATATTCTCAATTATCATGTAATTTCTCAACCATTTTCTACTTTATAGCCGTCATATAACAGTAGCACTTTTTCACTTCCTGTTTCCTGTCGTAATGCTGAACGGGAACGGTGTTTTAAATTTTATTATTCACTTACAAGCTCAATTTGTGTATTTTCAAATAGTAAAACTGATTTTCACCCTCCAAAGTTTCAAGTGAGCTCTCTTAAATCATGATCCAGTTTACTTATTTGTTTGTAGAAACAAATTACATCTCCAATTAAATCTTTTAATATTACCAATTTTCCTTCTTAATGCCACAATCTCTTCTCTTTTTGGATTGATACATTCAACACACTTCTTTTCCAATTCAAAAACTTCATCCTGAAAATCTTGTGTCTTTTTCCTATCACGTCAATTCTTTGTATAGTTGTTCTAACCGCTCAAGAGCTTCTTTCGTA
>JAEQML010077194.1:0-12990 GCA_016904865.1 Pissodes strobi
TATCGCCCAATTGCCTTGCTTCCAATAATCTCCAAAGTCATGGAACGTGTAGTCAACCAGCAACTACTCAAGTACCTCGAGAGCAACAGAATAATCAGCGATAATCAATACGGCTTTCGCAAAGAGAGATCGACAGGAGATATATTGGCCTATGTCACTCATATATGGAGTAGGGCAATTGAAAACTATGGATTGTCTCGAGCGATTGCGTTGGATATTTTAAAGGCATTCGACAGGATTTGGTGGTGATTGACGGACTGCTCAACAAACTGCCGTCCTTGGGACTGCCCGCCTCTCTCTGCAGCTGGCTGGCCAGTTTCCTTAAGAACCGATCCTTACACGTTGCAGTCGATGGACACATCTCGGACACATTCACCATCAACGCGGGCGTGCCTCAGGGCGCAATACTTTCACCAACCCAGTTTCTCATCTATATTAATGACCTGTTGATCGAAACGAATAATCCTGTTTACAGTTTTGCAGATGACAGTACCCTTGTCTCCCACTTTAGATCAGAAAAACCCATCACCGCAGACAGGAGCAGATTACAGCAATTAATTAAGACCTGGAGAAAGTTCAAACTTGTGGCGACCGAAATTTGGTCCAGTTCAACGCAGCAAAGACCCAAGCAGCAACGCTTACTAAGAGGGCCAATACAGCGGGCCCTGACATCATTATGGCAGGATCGACCATTCCTTTCGTCCTCGTCAATCGGGCTGCTGGGTGTCTCGGTCAACAGCAATATGTCATGGCATGACCATGTTGCTAACATCGCAAAATCAGCCTCCCAGAAGCTTGGTGCGCTATTTCGCAACAAAAAACTCTATACACCGCAGCAGTTGCTCTTGCTGTACAAAGCGCAAATAAGACCGTGCGCACCAATTCGCCGTACAACTAGAAACACTTAGAACATCGCTTTACCAGAACTCCTTTTTCTGGCGCACTGCATCACTGTGGAACTCACTTCCAGGACATCTGTTTCCCACTAATTACAACCTACAAATATTCAAGAACCGTGTCAATCAACATCTTCGCACACACACCGCTCGTCGAGCGCCATAGGATCTCCCTTTAGTGTGTGTGCCACTGTCATAAAAAAAGAAAAAAAATGGTATGGTTTGTAGCGTGTGTTCCAGTGTTCCGTAGAAAGCTTCATGTTCTTCTATTATTAAAGTCAATCTACTTTGTTACAAAATAAATAATTTACAACAGTACTTGATATGTGATATCGTTAATTTAATAATACAGGTAAAGTGCATGAGTATATACTATATGTGATTTAGTGACAATATATAAGAAAAAATAGAGCTAAAATCATCAATTTCAGTTCTCTTATTCATAGAATTTGTTTTATTGATTTCAACCATTTTACTTAAATTGTTTTCTTTATGAAGAATTTTAATTTCATAGAAATTTGGTATGTGACCAACCATGTATGTATGTGTGTTCAGATAAAGCAGAAGTGTTTTTTTGAAGTCTGATGCCACTTTTATCTCCAGAAATTTATTTTTAGATTTTGTGATGTTTTTCCAATATACCTTTTATAGCAATTATTACATAGAATTGAGTATACTAAGTTTGAGTAATTTAAAGTAATAGTTTAATCTTTTAATTTTGAATATAATTTACCAATCGATTTAACATTCTTTAAGGCTAATTTCTAATAGTTTTAATGATTTTCGGATCGATATATGGGAAAGAAACATAAGAAACATTTGGAATATCATTACCTATGTTATCATTGATATTATTGTTGATCTTATTATTATTAATTCAAATGTGAAAGAGTAATTTGTTTTGAAATTTAATGGATAACAATTATTTACAAGGATGTCTTTAAGTTTATGTAAATTTTGTTTATTAAAGAAAGATGTACTAAGTTTATTATTCTATTTTTTAAAGCTGAGACTAAATTAATTTTATTACTATGATAAGAAAAATAATTTAAATATCTTTTCGAGTGGACAGGTTTTAAATACCAATCGGTAATTAGATTATTATTATGTTGTTTGATTGTCATGGTATCTAAAAAACTTATTTGATTGTTCGCTTATTTATCAATCGTGTAATTGTAATTTTGGGTGGTAATTATTAAAAACTAGAAGAATTTCATATATTTTATCACTAGGAATACAGTAAATAATATCATCAACACATTTTTTAATAAAATTTGGTTGAAAATTAAAATTTTCTACACATTGATCTAATAAATCGTACATTAGATATTAAGCAATGATTGGAGAAACATAACAACCCCATTGTTTCAAAAACTTGTTTGTAAAATTTATTATTAAAGGAAAAATTATTAAATATAAAGATCAAGTTTATTATTTTAATAAACATATCAATTGGTACCTTAAAATTATCAGACATAATGGCACAATATGTGTTGATACTATTGATTATTAAATTTATTGGTATGTTAGTAAAGAGCAATGTAACGTCTAGACTGCTTAATGTATGATTTGCAGATATTAATTTGATATTTATAAACTTAGAAACATTAAAAGAATCTTTAACATAATAGCTATTTGATTTATTATATAAAGTTGTCAGAATATTAGATATTAAATCAGTTATTTTTATTAGGCGCTTCAGTGCAAAAAAACAATAGGTCTTAAAGATAGAGCAGGTTTATGAATTTTAGGTAATTGATAAAATTTTGGACCTATCGAGTTATAATTCTCGTGTCTTTAATATCGTTTTAACTAGATTATTAGAGTTATTTTCAATTGTTTTGATTGGGTCATTGTTGACTTAAGAATAAAGATCTTTTCTTCTTAGTCATATCTTCATTTCTGAAGAGTTGTGACATCATGTCTATGAGCATAGATGGGTCGATTGTCTCCACTGCTGTCGATCGTCCGCGACTCGTAAATTTGTCTGCAAGATTTGCCCTGTAATTTCTGTAATTTGGTCTATCCATCGTGATGGAGATCTTCCTCTTGACCTTTTACCTTCCACTTTGCCCTGCACGATAAGTCTTTCTAGATTGTCTTGATCTCGTCTGGTGATGTGTTTGAAGTAACCCAGAATGCTTCGTCGGCAACTGATGGATAATCGATCGGTGATTCCTAATTCGCTTGTCCGGTGTGCAGTCCAGGGTATGCAAAGCATCCTCCGCCAGCAGTGCCAGCACCACATTTCAAATGCATCTATTCGTTGCCTGTCGCTCGACTTTATTGTCCAGGATTCGAAACCATATGAGAATATCGAAAACACTAGGGTGTTTACCAGGGCTCTTTTAGTGTTTCTGGTTATGCATCTGTCTTTCCATATCTTGGATAAGTCTGATATTGCTGTCCTCGCTAATACTATCCGTCTTCTTATTTCTGTTTCACACCCTCCTTTGCTGTTTATTAGCGATCCTAAATAGATGAATTCCTCTACTACTTCAATTCTATTTTGCAGATTTCTTAACAGTATGGTATCAATGACCATTAGCTTATTGGTCTTGTCTAAATTTATTTCGAGACCTAGAGCTCGGCTTTCATTTGCGACCTGATCAAGAAGTGTAATCATCTCATCTTCATCTCTTGTTATTAGGGTAGTGTCGTCCGCGTACCTGAGATTATGTATCTTTCTACCCTTGATTGGTACACCTCCCTCAAAATTCTCTAGGGCTCGTCTCGTTATGAATTCACCGTAAGCGATAGGATACATCCTTGACGCACTCCCCAATGTACAGGGATATCATTTATATTTCGCCACCTTATACAGGGTTCATTTTTGCAGCTAGAAAAATATATTAAATACAAAAGTTGTATGGATTTCAGGGAACTTCCTAGAAAAAATAATTTTGAATATACAAGGTGAGTCAGCGGAGTACCAAATTTTAATTTTTTTAAATAGAATGCCTGGTATATTTTTAATTATTTAGATTCTCCTCATTATTCTCTTTTCAAAAATGTATAATGTCTATACTTGCAGCGGTAGTTTTTAAACTGTTCGACTTCAAAATTGCCCCTTATCTGAATAATAATTTTATTATTTATTTAGTATTTATCAAGTATGTAACAAGCAAATTTTGGAGAGGCGACGTGCGACATTCAAATAGGCGAGGACGTGACAACCCTGGAAGGCGAATGGCGCAGTAGTTATGGTGTTATATAATACGGAGTATATATAGAGATTAGAAATAAGGCGTAGATATAGTTATTGTATGAATAGCAGATTCGACTCATGGCGTTATGTAATTATGATGACTATACTGGTGAAGCTCTAACGTGTGAGGCAGAAATATTAGTGGCTGTAATAATATTGGCGCAATAAAACGTGTTACTAAAAATTAATCGTTTTACAGATCAGAAGTCGTGATAACCTACGTATTGTGTTGTTTGTTGTGGAGAACGGTGAAATACGCGATTTCGGCGAGTTAAATCGCATTCACGTCTTCATTTATTTGTGAGTGGCGGAATCACAAAAAACTTTTAACAATTGGCGGGCGTTTGTTGCTATCCTTGACAAATTCATTGACATTTAGCGATTTTTCAGATATTCACGATAATAATAAAAAAGTGTGTGCTAATTAATTAGTGATTATTGTAAAAATTGTGGCGTATTTTAACTGTGTTTATTGGCATTGGTGTTTAAAAGACGTTTTTTCAAGTAATTGCCTATGGAGGAAGGCAGAAGTGACGAGTTAGAGCTCCATTATGAGCTTGAATTGAGCGACGGTGACCACGGCGAAGGCGAATCGGCGATGGAAGATGAAACAGTCTCCATGGTACATAGGCAGTTGAACGGCGGTTTGGCAGCTGGTATCCAGCAGATTATGACGGCCGAAATGGTAAAGGCGGCGAAGCAAAAGGCGGCCGTTGGTACTGGCGGTACCAAGGGCATCAGAAAAGGCGAAAAATCAGGTGAGAGCGTTTCTCAGGTGGTAGTAGAGCATGCCTGTAGCGATAGGGCGGACTCCGCTTGCAGTTTGGGCTGTATGGGGTCAAGGGCAAGGGCAGGCGGCGACATTATTGACCTTTTTGATCCTGATGTAACGTAGTCAGGTGGTTGAGCAAAATTGATCAGTTGGGCGATATTCATGAATGGTCGAACTATGAGAGAGCGTATTTTATGCAGGCGAAATTGCAAGGCGCAGCAAGGGCTGGTTTAATCGGCTCAGTGAATATGACCTCTCATGGGAAGACTGGAAGGCGGCTCTTAGGAAGGCGTTTCCTAGAGTGCATGACTTTGCTCAGCTGCTTAAGGCGATGATGGCGAGGGTTAAATTGGACGGCGAAACCATGACCCATTATTATCATGATAAAATGGCGTTGATCGAAAGGTGTGAGCTTTCAGGCACAAAGGCACTTTCGTGTCTGATTGACGGTCTACCTCTCGATCTACAGGCAAATGCGAGGACATTTGGTTGCTCTTCCCCTGGCGGCTTATATACTGGCTTTCTTTCCTCTTTTGACAGATATGGGCGACCATCAACCGATATTGTGGAATTGAAGGGGCGAGGAAGTCCAGAGTCATATGCAGGCGACGACGACTTTGCGGTCTTCTGAGGCGATTCTGAAATTGTGAGAGGCGTTTGGCGAATTTTGAGTACCCAAGGCGTATTATTTTCAACCGCTGGCGCATGCTGACGTTTGCCTCCAGGGCGTTTGCTGACTTTTTGGCGAGGCGAGGTGTAAAACACCAAGGACGAATGGTCAGGTTGAACGTGCGTGCGAGTCTGACTGGCGAGGTGCAAAGTGCGAATGGTCAGGTTGAAAGGTGCATGTGAGTGAGTATGACTGGCGAGGTGCAAATGGTGAATGCTCTGTTGGCGAAAGGCGAGAGCTATGGCGATTTAAGGTCCACAATTCTTTTGGGGCAGCAAAAAGCGAGTGAGAACCTGACAATGGCGTAAATTAAAGGTGATATTTGATAAAAGGCGTAAGGTTGCAACCACAGGCGAAACCCTTAGGGTAGGCGATTTGGTGTTATGGCGAATGCACAGATCGATATGATCTTGTTGATTTACTGGCGAGTTAAATTAATGAGGGCATTAATTGTTGCAGGAAGGCCGAATGTAACAAGCAAATTTTAGAGGGGCGACGTGCGACATTCAAATAGGCGAGGACGTGACGACCCTGGAAGGCGAATGGCGCAGTAGTTATGGTGTTGTATAATACGGAGTATATATAGAGATTAGAAATAAGGCGTAGATATAGTTATTGTATGAATAGCAGATTCGACTCATGGCGTTATGTAATTATGATGACTATACTGGTGAAGCTCTAACGTGTGAGGCGGAAATATTAGTGGCTGTAATAATATTGGCACAATAAAACGTGTTACTAAAAATTAATCGTTTACAATATTTTCTTACTTTAAAATCATAATAATCATTTTCTACATTAACATGATAATGAGAAATAATATAAATAAATAAATAATAAAATTATTATTCAGATAAGGGGCAATTTTGAAGTCGAACAGCTCAAAAACTACCGCTGCAAGTATAGACATATTATACATTTTCGAAAAGAGAATAATGAGGAGCATCTAAATATTCAAAAATATACCGGACGTTCCATTTAAAAAAATCAAAATTTGGTACTCCACTCGTTTCTGACTCACCTTGTATATTCAAAATTATTTTTCTAGGAAGTTCTCTGAAATCCATACAACTTTTGTATTCAATATTTTTTTCTATCTGCAAAAATAAACCCTGCATAAGGTGGCGAACTATAAATCTGTACTTTGAAAATGTTTGATGTTTTATTGTCGAGACTAACTATGGCGTTGTTATTTCCATATAGGTTGGCGATCAGAGATATGAGATGAAAAGGGACTCCTTTTTCTTTCAATACATTCCATGGACTACTCCATCGAACACAAGCGAACGCCTTGTAATCTATGAAGCATAGGAGCATGGGTGTATTGAACTCCCAGGCTTTCTCGATTAATTGGCGGATGTTAAATAATTGGTCCCTAGTCCCTCTTCCATTAACGAAGCCTGTTTGTTCTGGAGGGATCTGGCTCTCTAAGTAGTTCTGCAGCCGTCTATCTATTATCTTAAGCAGGATTTTGCTGGCATGTGAAATTAGAGATATCGTTCGATAATTTTCACATTTTTTGGAAGATCCCTTTTTGGGAATAGGCATAAATGCAGACGTTGTCCAGTCTTTAGGCCAGTGACCACTTGGCCAGAGCTTATTACATATATCATGAAAGATTTTAATTCCCGGGTCTCCTAGTGCTTTTATGTTGCTTTTTTTGGGGCTCCGTAAAATATTTAGTGCTTCAAAGAAGTTCCGTCGCCAAAAATGTTTGAGAACCGTTGTGCTATGGGAATAGGACTAGTAAGGTAGGTATACCGCAGCTTTGAAATAATACGGCTTTTGATCTCATTTCAAAAATCACTTGGGCATAGGCAAATCGAACTGATAACACATGTTGCCGCGAAAGCTATTCCGGCGCTGATGTTCCAGGTAGACTTATAGAGAAAATTATCCGTAGATTATAAGTAATACCAATAATGAACTAGTTATAAAAAGTATATGTTACACAAACCTTGCTGCGACGCGAGCGTTTTCTCTTGTAATCATCAAAGCATCCAAATAATCCGCAACAAAAGTGTAGATATCCTCTGGTTGGCTTCGCAAAACTTCTCGCGAAATATCACTCATCAATTCGCGAAGTCCATCTGGAATAACATATATGTAACGAGCGCAATGCCTTTGTAGCATTGCCTCCATGTTTTACACTTTGCTTGAGATCAGGGTGTTATCAAAATATATATTCGTAATCAATGTCAAAGTCATAATGGCTAGTCATTGGAAACACTCGTAGCCTGGGATGCGTTCGATATAGTTAAAGTCACGCTTCGGGGGCACTGTGGTTCGGCTCTATGACAATAATCGAAAAAGGCAGTTTGACATTTTTTTACTAAATTCCATTTTATTTTTCTTCTACACATTCGGAACTATCTAACAAACGTCATAGGTTACCAAAAATAATTATATAGAATCCTGGTAAAAATAACAATAACAAATTATTTGTTGATTTCAAATCATACTGTAAGGAACACATCGCGGAATAGCAAGTCGGCGCCCAAAGATAGAGGGAATGCAATTGATACTCGAGAGACCAGACGATCGATATGGTAGCACAATATTCACCAACTCAAAAGTGAACGTACTATCCGCTTAATTGTCGGAAAACAATGACATCGAAGTACTGACAATTGAGACCCCCAGTTTCTCTGTAACCACCCAATGCAGATTTCAAATTCGAAGGGCCACACAACTTTAGGGACCATCAAAAAAGGATGGGTGATTTTAACTGTCACAGCACTAGCTACGGCTATAGTGTGACTGATAATAATGGTGAGGCTCTGGAACAATGGGCAAAAGCTAATAATCTGGCACTAAGGCACGACCCAAAACAACCAGCCTCCTTAGACATCAGCCGATGGAGAAGGTGATACAACCCTGACAACATATTTGTATCCAAGAATATCGAAGCTCAATGTAAGTTACAACACCGACCAATTCTATGCTTTACTGAAGCTTTAGTCAAACCCCAGACTGTAACTTTCAAGAGGCGGTTTAACTTCAAAAAAGCGAAATGGGACCCATACAATGCAGAACTGGACAGAGCCCTCACACAAATTACACCGACACCGGAGAACTATGAGGATTTCGTGGACATAGTAAAACGAATATCAAGAACGTTTTTACCGAGGGGATGTAGGACTGAATTCATGCCAGAGCTGAGGACATCGGATAATGAGCTGCTGGATAAGTATAGGCAACATTACCAAGATGATCCTTTCTCGGAGGAAACCATCGCAGCCGGAGAAATGCTAATGGCTACAATTGCCGAAGGTAGAAAAGCAAAATGGACAGCGCTGCTGGAGAAGCTGGCCATGAAACAAAATAGCAGGCGAGCTTGGTGTACACTGAAAAGCTTCAATGGGGAACCCACAAGTGCACCACTGAACTTCAGCGCGGTCACCGCCGACCAGGTGGCCACCCAGCTGCTCCTTAATAGCAAACCTCCGAGGAAAAGCAACAAAGCCAGTATAACTCGAAACATAGCAGAGGAAGTCGACCCTTTTCGAATCCCATTTAGCATCGAAGAACTGACTAAAGCAATTGCCGCCATGAAACCGGTGGGTCTGGATGATATCAAAGCGGAACAGATTAAGAACTTTGGCCCAAAAACACTTCAGTGGCTGCTCAAAACGTTCAACAAGTATATCGCTACATTCAAGATACCAAACATATGGAGACTGGCCAGGGTCATTGCTCTCCTAAAGCCTGGGAAAGAGCCGAACGAGCCTAAAAACTTCCGACCAGTCTCCCTTCTATGCCAGACTTTTAAGCTAATGAAGCGAATGATTTAGAACATAATCTCAGCGACTATCGATGAGAAATTAATACCAGAACAAGCTGGCTTTAGACCAGGGAAATCTTGTGGTGGACAAGTCCTGAACCTTGTTCAATATATCGAGGATGGCTTCGAGGAGAGGAAGACCACAGGGGCTGCTTTCATTGATCTGTCTGCCGCATACGATACGGTCAACCATGGAAAATTGGTATGCAAACTATATGAGATGACAAATGACATCCACATGGCGTCGATTATTGGAGTCTTCCTCCAAAATCACCCTTTCTTTGTCAGCCTCTTAGGGAAAACTAGTAGATGGCGCTTATAGGCTTCCACAAGGCAGTGTGCTGGCCTCATTACTGTACAATATCTATACCAATGATCAACCCATACGGCGGGAGATAAGGCAGTTTATATATGCAGATGCGCTAGCAGCCCAAGGAAATAGTTTTCGTGAGATTGAGGAAAAACTCACAAATGTTTTGAACGACCTGGCCACCTACTACGAGCATAATTTCCTCCGACCCAATCCAGCAAAAACTCAAGTGAGCGCCTTCCACCTTCGCAACAGGGAGGCAAGGAGACATATGAATATAGTGTGGTGCGGCCCACAGTTTGAACACTGCCCAACTCCAAAATACCTCGGGGTAACACTAGATCGAGCTCTCCCATATAAGCGCCACTGCTTCAACACTAGAAAAAAATATCAACTAGGAATAATCTTCTCCAGAAACTGACTGGAGGGACATGGGGAGCATAACCCGCAACACTAAACACCTTAACCCTTGCATTGAGCTTATCTGCAGCCGAATACGCCGCTCCAGTATGGTGCGCATCCGCTCATGCAAAGCAAATTGACGTCCCTTTGAATCAAGCGGTTCGCCTAATAACAGGTTGCTTGAAGCCTACGCCACTCCATCAGGTATACTCCCTCGCTTGTATAGCATTGCCTCATATCACATCGCATCTACTCTACACAAGGGTGGTTAGATCCATGATAACATATGGAGCAATCGCCTGGTGGCCGAAAACCAGACAGGTAGAGGCGATTAGAAGGCTAAATGGGGTACAGAAACTAGCTTGCCTCTGTGATACTGGAGCCATGAGCACAACGCCAACAGCAGCGATGGAGGTATTATTAAATCTACCCCCCACTTCATGTTCTCATACAAGGCGAAGCCAAATCGGTCTGTTACAGACTAACACAAGGCCAAACACCACTAATAAGAGGACACGGCACCAAAAACAATAAACTATATTAGACTAATACATAGACCAAAATCTCGATACCTATTGGCACACTCGCCACAGTATTTCAGGCGGAAATTACAACCATCATCGTCTGTATAGAGGAAATGATCAGGAGGAAGGTGAGCAACAAGACAGTCGTTATCTACTCTGATAGCCAAGCAGCAATCAAAGCAGTATCTTCCAATATAGTAATATCAAAGTTAGTATTGGACTGTTGAACGAAATGGGAAGGCGTGGTTGCCAGGATACAAAGGCCAGGGAGGCAAGGAGATGGTAAGCGAATTAGCCCGCGAAGGCTCGTCCCGGCCACTAACCGGACCAAAACCATTTTGCGGAGTCGCAAAGCGCATAGCCAAGACATCCATTTAAAAAGGGATAGAAAAAGCGTCCCAGAGGTGGTGGTTTAATCTACGAGGACATAGACATGCCAAAGATTTCATGAGCAAACCTTCGGCAAAATTAACAGCAGACTTGTTAAGTTATATTCGGAAGTCAATAAGAATCATAGTGGGACTACTAACAGGATACTGCCGACTAAAGAGATATATTGAGTCTGATAGTCCTGATGGATGAAACCCTGTGTAGGCTCTGCCAGGAAGAGGAGGAGTCGGCAAAACACATTCTCTGCCACTGTGAAGGACTTTCGAGGTTGCGCTTCGAAGCTGTGGGACCATCGATCTAGAAGCGTTAAGATACACCATGGAGCCACTGTCGGGACTATGGAGTCTGATCAAGAAGACACGGTTGGACACAATACTCTAAGTACAAGGAGGGTTGCAATAGATCTTACAGGTGGCAGTGACATAAAGGCAATGACGCCTCCTCCACACATATATCTATATCTACCTGCTAATTTGGAAGAGTATTGTTTAATGCCACGGTCTGAGAGACATTCATATGATATGAATCTTCGATATTCATTTTGGCCGAACCATACATATTATTCAACCGAGTATTTTCAGAGTCGATGGCGATTTGAGTTTTTAATATTTTGTCATCCCGTACGAAATTTTCACGGATTAAACAGCAATATGTTGATAAAATTAGGTAAATCTTATTTATGAAAAAATGTGTTTGCTACGCTGTTAAAATAAGTTCAATATTTGTGTAAAGTAACACATGAACCATTTTAATTTTATTCATTTGGTTGCACAAATACAGACTGCATATAAATATTTTTTGAACCATGTGAAATGCTTATATTACGTTCAATATAATAACATTCAAAATTAAACTAAAATCTAAGCCAGGCAAAGAGCATCCCTGCATATGACGGCGACGTACATCGACATTTGCTTTAGTGTACAATAACATAGACAAGCAGGACAAGCTTTAATCTCGAATGGCCCTTAAAGCTTATGGGTATGGAACATGGAACGTACTTTGTTAAGCATAGATAATGCTAAAGGCTATATACCTAGAACAGATTTCCTTAACTACAATATATCTAAAAAAAACAGATATGAATCGTCTGGGTTAAAATTTTCTATCTAGATGTCTAATTACCTCTCGATATAATTAAGCATTCCAGAATAATTATTACACATTAAGGAAAAAGCCAATATTATTTTAATATTTAAAAATATATTATGGATATTATAGATAGATATTAAAACTTTTATAGGCCTCTTCGAGTGAGGACGAACCGGAGCCATAATTTCATGGATAAATTATTTGATTTGTAAATTACCCTAGCTGTTTTTGGGAATTCAAATAATTACTTTTTCATCTCGCTATTTAATCCGATCTGAAAATTTCCTCTTTTATTTTCCTCTTCATTTAATTTCCTTATTAGTTTGCACAAAAATGAAATTAGTCTCTAAAAAACCCGATTAGCTAATCTGAACGCCATTCGCAAGGTAACAGTTTTTATTTGACGGTAATTCAAATTTTGATGTCAAGTTAATTTTAGTATTGTAACGAGGTTCCAAAATTTCTCTCCCCTCCTGAGAGAAAGATCTTAAAAATTCAATTAGTCAACACTCGAACGCAGACATTTTGCATTAGAACGTTTCAATAAAACCTTTTTAAGTTCATATTTTTTCATTAAATGTTTTTACTCCATATTCTAATTAAATATCTCAGATTTCGGACGAATTCAACCCAATCATTTAGTAGGATATTTTTTCACTCCATTTTATTAAAAATGAAGATGAATTTATGTAAATATTACAGGGGTTGGAAAAAGGAAAAAAATCTTTATAAGTTCCGAAGCAAAACGTAAAATCAATCAATTGCTCTTTTAATTTTTACGTTAGCTTAAAAATATTTATTTATTAAATTAAATTAAATCGTTTCAGAAATGTAAACTGATTTTGAATATCAGAGGCAATTTATTTTAAGTAAAAATATAAAAAAATATCGTAAAAATTTCATCAATCTTCCTTACATATTATTTTATAGAACATTTTAATA
>JAEQML010077195.1:0-12990 GCA_016904865.1 Pissodes strobi
GGGGGGGCCGAAGCCCGGTAAGTAGGCCTATAAGTCCCTTTTCACCATCCCCGATCCGCCCTCCCCTACCTGGCTACTTCCAACACCCGGCCCGCACTGAAACGGCCCGTCACCTTGATAAAGGTGAGGACGTCCTCCCAGTCCAGATCCTTAGATCTTCCCGAGCAAGTGTTGGTGCTCCCAGTATCTTCCTCCTTAGGCGACTCCACCTATCACAAATTCCTATATAGTGGTATGAGGACTCCTCCCCTGTCCCGCAGTTCAGGCAGAGTGGGCTGTCCCTCACGCCGATAAGGTGCAGATGTCTGTTTAAGCTTCCATGCCCAGTCAGAATACCTACCAAGTTCCTGATATCCTCTCGGCTCTTTTTTAGCAGTCGCCTTGCTCTGGATCCGTCAGGATTTAGAATCATTTCCTTGGCTTGTCTGCATCCTTCTTTTCCTCTCCAATTGTGCTTTGACTTGTTCCAGGCCCAGTTATTTAGTTCCTGAGAGATTTGCCTTTTACTTAAGCCCAGACCAGGTTCTGGACCGACGAGGTGGCTCATTGAGCCTTGTCTGGCCAATTCATCGGCCCGTTCGTTGCCCTCGATGCCACTGTGCCCTGGAACCCATCTGAGTCTTACTTCCTTGTGCACAGCCAATCTGTCTAGGGCGTCTCTACATTCCTGAACTAGCTTACAGCTTGCCCTGGGTTTTTGGATCGCCCTTAGAGCGGCTTGACTGTCCGAGTAAATATATATACTCTCTACACCTTCTGTTACTTCCGCCTTGGTTGCTACTTCCAAAATAGCAAACACCTCCGCCTGGAAAATAGTGGCATATCTCCCCAGCGAAGTGCTTTCTCCTGATTTAGTGTTGTCTAGGTATACACCGGCTCCGGATGACTGTGTATTAGCCATCCATGAGCCGTCAGTGTACCATGCGTGTGCGCCGCTCGGCGTACGTACCAGGCCTGACAGCCACTCTTCCCTTGATGGAAATTCCACTTGGAAATTCCTTCTCAGTCTTAATCTGCCATCTGGAATATTGCCTTTGGTCGCAATGATGGGTAGATCCCTACTCATTTTGGCGGCAATAGTCGTATAGCCTTTCCCTGTGTAGTCCGTTCGCCATAGGCCACTGTCGATCATCCTTTTGTGAGCCGCCATTGCCTCTCTCTCAATCCAGATCGGGAGGTCCGGCAGCCCCAGGATGATGTTCAGTGCTGCTCCGGGAATGGTTCTCAATGCTCCGGTAATACCCAAACAAGCCAGCCTTTGCAGTCTGGCCAGTTTCTGGGCATTAGTGGCTCTGGCCACCGCTGGCCACCAGACCACGGATCCGTAGGAAATCCTTGGTCTTATCACAGCAGTGTACAGCCACTGGAGGATGTAAGGTTTTAAACCCCACTTCCTACCTACCGTTCTCCTTAGTTGCCACATAATCGCTCAGCCTCGTCTGGTAGAGTATGGGATGCATAAAACCTGTTAGATTTCGTTTCCTTGTGAAGAGAATGAGTTCGGTCTTCCCTGGGTTTACTGAGAGACCATTCTCCTCACACCAACCTTGAACTATCCGACACGCCACCTGCATACGCTCGCAGACCGTTCTCACGAACTTGCCCGTGATCATTACTAGCCCGTCATCAGCATATGCTTGTGCGTAGAATCCCTCAAGATGTAACCTTCTCAGGAGGCTGTCCATCACCAGGCACCACAAATGTGGCGAGAGGCAGCTGCCTTGTGGGCAACCCCCTCTTACCCCGGCCTCGACGCGAACTTCTCCCAGCGTGGCGCTGATCTGCCGGTCTTCCAGTGCCGTTTTTACCCACTTGACCAAATGAACTGGTGTTCTCTTGGCCTGGAGGGCTTGACAGATAGTTTTCGTTTTAGCCTTATCGAAAGCTCCTTCTACGTCAAAGAAGAGCGCTAGCGCCATTTCTTTGTTTTCTATTGCCTTTTCAGCCCTTCTAACTACAGAATGGAGAGCCGTTTCAGTCGACTTCCCCCTTCTGTAGGCGTGCTGATTATCATGTAGAGGAGAATCAGTTAAGATCTCTTCCATGATGAACCTGTCAATGATTTTTTCCATTGTCTTCATTAAAATGAAGTTAGACTTATAGGCCTAAATGACTTGGGATGGGAATAGTCTCTCTTCCCTGCCTTGGGGATGAAGACGACATACGCTGCTCTCCAAGCTTGTGGAACGTACCCTAGTGCTATGCTGGCCTCGAATACTCTCTTTAAGTAAGGGAGTAACGTGTCAAGGCCCGCCTGCAGTATCATGGGTATAATTCCATCCGGCCCTCCTGCCTTATATGGACTGAACTCCCCCATTGCCCAGGTTATGGATTCCTCAGTCACCACACTGCGGGCAAGGTTCCAGTCCATCTCTGGCTCTGGTTCCTCGTCCCAGTTGGTAGTCTGTACCTCTCCGGGGAAGTGGGTTTTTAGGAGAAGCTCTATCGCTTCCTCTCTGTTCGCCGTCCATTGTTCGCCTGTTTTCAGAGAGCCAATCTCTTTTTGTCTTTCCGAGCCCAGCAGCTTAAGCAGACGCGCTGAGTCCGAGAGAGACTCCATCTCTCCACAGAATTTCCTCCAGCTGTCTCTTTTGCTACGTCGGACCTCGATTTTAAATTTCCTTCTGGCTTCCAGATACACATCCCAGAGCTCCTGCCGCCCTCCCCTGAAAGCGTGGCGGTATGATCTTCTCACGTCTTTTTTAAGACGGTCCAGAGTATCACTCCACCAAGGCAGCCTCTTGGCGCTCGCTTTCTTAAGTGGGCACGCTTGTTCATAGGAGTCGACGATTACACTGTTTAGCTTTACCACCTCAATTTCTAGTTCTTGTTTTGATGAAATAGCCTGCCCTAAAGTTCCCATGGACATTACCAGACTTTCCCTAAATTTGTTCCAGTCTGTTGCCCTCGGAATTCTTTTTAGTGGCATCTCCATCTTATCCGATTTAATTTCAAATCGGATCATTCTATGATCGGACATAGTTATGTCCCTACTTACCCTCCAATTGACTACCTTTTCCGCAAATGCTCGAGTTACCACTGTAATATCGATAACCTCCTGACGAAGCCGATTCACAAAAGTTGGTTCCGCATTTACGTTAGCTACTTCAAGGTTTTCCGATACGAAATACTCTAATAGAGCCGTACCTCTCGCGTTAGTGTTAGTGCTCCCCCAAACGATATTATGCGCGTTTGCATCACACCCCACGATTAGTGGAAAATCTTTGTCTTTACTGTATTCTATTAACCTTATTAATTCTTCCGTTGGGGGAAGTTGCGCGTTATCATACGGAAGATATAAACTACTAATTAATAACTTATGTTTTGTGCCACTCACCATGTATTCCAGCAGGATCACCGTAATGTCCCTGGAGCTTAGTTGTGGTAACAGAGTTCCCTGCAGCTCCCTGGACATCACGATACATGTCCTCGGCCTCTCTACTCTTTCACACCCGGCCAAGAGAGTAAAGCCGGGAGTCCCAAGTCCCCTTATATTTTCCCTAAAAAAGTAAGGTTCTTGTATTAGTGCAATCTCTCCAGATTTTCCAGCCATGATGCTTGCCAATTCAGCACTAGCATCTCGGCTATGCTGGAGATTTATTTGACTTACCCTTAATTGCGCCATGGGGGACACCATGGATAGGGGTAGCCACCTTACTTGGCTATTGCCTGCTTCCTGATGGTTTGGAAGTCTCGGCTGAAGTGCCCCACCCGGTGGGTGCTCTCCGAATGGTCACCCTGTAAACTCGCACAGCGACCAATTCGAAAAACACAATCCACCCGGCCAGCTCTAGTCCAGCCACGACCTCCCTGCTCACCAGGAAGTGAAGGCGCCAACTGCTTGGTTGTCCTTCGGTCTTCAGATGCTGCCACTCCGGAACACTCAAGGTGGTGTTCTGGATGGCTAGCATCTCGGTGACATACTCTATTTTCGGCTGCTCTAGTGTCTTCAAGGTGAAGACAATCTCCACCGGCCATGGGGCGTCCGCCGATTTCACGGCTGTGAAGGGCACTTCTCCCTCGGTCAGTGGCTGACAGGTGTTGAGCAGCCAATCCCTGGATTCCTCATCCTCCGTGGTGACCAAAAACCACCCCGCCTCAGTAAGGCCGGAGTTTCGGGAGTGGAGCTCTGCCTTGGTACGCCTCATTTCGTTAATGAGGTGCATCCTCAAGCGGTCCGCCTCTTCTTTGGTCACCTTCCCACCTTGTCTGTTAGACCTGAAAACAACCTGGTTGGCCCTCGAGGCCGCCGAACTGTAGGAGCCAGAACTGGGCGGGTCGGTTGGCCTTCCACTTGAACGTCCTGACTGGATGCCTTTCCTCAAAAGAGGCGACACTCCCTTCCGGCCGTTCTTATGGGAAGTAGACCCGCCCTGTTTTGGCTTCTTGTGTTGGCGTTCTGGAGGGGTATCTTTAGAGATCTGCCTTTTTCTCGACGTGCTGTCGCCAGGAGTGCTCTTCCCTGGATGTTTTGGGTATTCATCCTGGGTGGAGGAACCCCCGACTGCAGCCGGAGCTGTAGGCAGAACAATGGGCTTCGCTGCCGCTCGCCTGGCGTCGCGTGCTTTTGGCCCTCTACTCCTTACCTGCTGGAAGCTCTGATGCTGCCCTCGGGGCCGGCTTGGGTATTGCCCTCAGAGCGTGGAGAGGCTTTGATGATGGCGGTGGGTGAGCCTGGTTGAACCGACGGTCCAGCCTGGTTTGCCCTTCTTTCCTCCTTCAAGCGGTCTCTCAGTTCTTTTCTCCTTCTCGTGCGATTACGATTTCTGGCCTGCTTGCGTGCCTCTTTCTGCCGCAACCTCTCCTCTTCAGCTGCATCCGGTCCCGCCTGGTCGAAACTAGGTTCCGGCCCGGTCGAGGACTTTCTACACGCCTCGGATTCAGAGGTGCTGGTTGGTGACTTTAACAGCTCCTCTTCCTGGATGGAACTCATTTCCATCCCGGGTTCAGGGGTGCTAGGGGTAGGATTCCCCGTGGTGGTTGGCTCTTTTTCCGTTTTATCCATTTCACTATCACTCATTCTGAAAATTTTAAAATGGGTTAGCGGATTAGCGTTTCTCTGTATTTGCACCTGAGTGCGTGTAAGGGGTGTATTTGCGAAAAAATAAGGTGATGGTATTGAAGGACTAGAGAGAAGCTACTTCACAGCCAAGCCGGGCCACGAGTCAGCATGGTCAGGATAGGTCCTTGCAGGATGGTCTGGCAGCCGCGATTATATCCCCTCGACTGAAGCAGCAGGGTCCTACCTCAGGCGCTACCTGGCACTACTGCAACGATCGAGATTTTACGCCGGATGATAGGACAGCCCCCTACGCTAGCTAGGCAAGGGTGGGTCCCTGTACTGTCCGACGGCCTAAGGAAGTGCCTATAAACCTTAGTTGTTATGTCGCTACCTCTCCAGATGGCTCCATTCGGGTCCCGGCCTCGCCTTCTCGTCGCCGTTACCGGTCAGCAAACCAAACCCTCTCTAGTCCTTGCGTGTGCCCCCTCCTCCTTGACTGGGCTTGGGACCAGCTAGGCAACCGCTGAGACTCCTGCAGTCTCAAAGGAACGCTTGACTAGGCGGAGTTAGTGCTAGTGGTAGTTCGTATGCTATCAATTTGCTAAACAATCCCTCATGCCACAACCTATTAAATGCTTTGGATATGTCGAAAGCCACTGCACGAGATTCGCCGTAGCTCTCGATGGGTGTGGTCCACAGGTAGGTCAAGTAAGTCAGAGATCTCCTGTTGATCTGTGGTTGCGGAAGCCATACTGGCGATTGCTGATGATGCTTGCCGATTCAAGATATTTTAATAGCTGTTCATTGGCCAGTTTCTCCATGACCTTGGACATTATCGGAACTAAGGCAATTGGACGGTAATTATTTGGAATCATTTTTTACCTATCTTCGGAATTGGTTGCACCTGAGCGCATTTCCAGCTAGAAGGAAAGCATGCAGTTCTGTATGCATACATAGTGGAGTTGTTAGTTCAGCAGCACATTTCTTAAGTCCTATTGCGGGAACGCCATCCAGTATTATATTGAGTATTGAATCTACAAAAATTTTAAAATATTTATCTTTTATATACTGGGTGTCCCATCGAAAAGTACCGCATTTCGTGATCTTATAACCGAACAGTCATTGTGGATTTAACATGATGTCTTCGATATTTTTTAAGTTTTTTTGACAAAATAATAAGTTCATTCCAACAACGTCTACCAAGAATAATTTTTTTTAAAAGACAATTACTTACTTTTCTTAAGTGGAACATCCTGTTTCTGTTACCACCATCGAAAAGCTCGATCTTTCTACTTGTCAAAAACATATACATTGTTGCAATTATTTTCATATTTAGGAGGAAATTTTATGTAATATAATGGCGGTCTCAGTTGCATGTTGGCTGGTAGTTAAACCACTTTCATTTATAATGTAACAATCATTAAGTTTTAGAATACGAAAAACCGAAAATATATTTGTCCTATTAGCGCTACTACGCAGTTAATTTTGCAATGAAAGCATGAGGGTGGATGTCTAACATAGCAATAATAAAATAACTGTTGAAAGTTTTCTTTTAGGGTTGCTAATCAGCGAAATGAAGGACACCGTTAAAGGAATGCTTAACAATTTTATTTACCTAATAAAACAGTACGGCCTAATTCCCAATGGTTCAAGGCTATATTACCTGAATCGATCTCAACCACCTCTTTTTACATTGATGGTCGGTCTTTACTTGGAGTACACTAACGACCTAGCTTGGTTAAGAACAAACGTTGGTTATATCGAAGAAGAGTTAAATTTTTGGCTTAATCGTAGAACACTTAACCTCACGAAAGCAGGCGTTGATTACCAATTAGCACATTACGGAACCGACAGTAATACACCTAGACCAGAATCATATGCCGAAGATCTAAGTACATGTGCATACTGCCAGACTGATGAAGAAAGGGTAAGAGAAACTATTAGTAAATATCTAACAAAACTTCTCGATTGTATGAATTTAACATAAATCTCTTTCTATACTGAATTTAATCAAACTACTTTTAATTAGACTAAGTGCCTACTTTGCTTTTTCTGCAATTATCTCAACTTAACTTCACCAGATATAAGACTTCGACCATTTGATTAGTATCTTGAGTACATGAATAAATCAATCTTACTTCTTACTGCAATTTTCCAACCGCTATTTTACCTTCTTCAATCTTCATCAACAGGAGAGACGCTACCGCGTTTCTTTCTTGAGGAGATGTGTAAAAACGCCCAAAAGAGTCCCTAAATCCAAATTTGGAAAAGGGGATCAGAGTACACGAGATATTTTCTAAATATCTAGTAAGACTATTTAGATGTGTTAAGGGTGAACGATTGTACTGCACTTTTTCGACTCCAACCTTCAACTAACTTACATTTTTCCTAGCGGCGCGGACAGAGCGAACATTTGAGAGGGTAGAAACATGTTCTGTCTATATTTGACAATGCTTTAAATGCACAAATTGCTGTTTACCTGAGGTGAAATAAATTTAGTTGGGTTTTAGTTATGGTTCAATCATAATACGAGTTAAGTTTCGCAAAGCACAGATTGTGTTTTAAAAACATTTATTTTTCACGATCCAAGCTCGAGAATACGAAAAGAATGAATATTAATACTATAATTAGGTATATTTATAAGCTCGCATGAAGTTAGCTCTGCAGTTTCCCTGAGAATTTCCTTTATGGTCGTCACATAACTCCTCCCGCGGAAGGTGAAACATGAGGGATGAATGTTTCATTGGTTGGATTCATCGGGTTGATTGACAGTCTTCTTCCGGGTTCTTTGGTAGATTTTTAGACAGATCCAAAGGGTTACTCCTACTACTCCAAGTGAAAGGATGATGCTGATAAAACTCCATCCGACTAGGTCCCATTTTTCGGGGGCCCCAGGAGCATTTATTTTTCTTTCAGCCGATGTATTTCGGCCAGATCGTTTGATTTTAGTTGGTTTAGAAAATGCGTGTTTTCTTCGGGCATTTTAATCTCAGGTAAGCTAAGCGGAACTTCTTTAACTTCGTCTCCTTTATTGATAAAATCGTAGTCCAAAATTTTTATTTGGCAAGCGACTGGTAACTATACCATTTTTGGCGTCGAAACAATTTCACATTTTTCGAAGACTAATTGTTCCTATTGGGTGTTGTAATTAAACTTTTTCCACGTGGCAGTTTTGGTTCTCAGCATACCGGATCATCGATAAGATGCAATTTGTAAACAGAGTTTTCAATCGATTTTGGCATATGTAGACATCTTCGATTTGCGGGCACTCTTCTTATTCTTCTTGGATTTGATTTGAGCCAAGTATTAAGTAGGAATAATTCGGAATTATGATCGATTGGTTCAAAGGAATTGGGATGAGGTGAAAAATATCGAAAACCTCATTAAGTAAGATTGAAGAATGTATAGCGAATACAATCTTACTATTAGAAAAGCTTACTTGGAGATCACAAATTTGATAATACGAAATTATATTTTTAAAATTTATAATTTTTTGATTATAGTATATATTCGCCAAATAGTTGATGATTTAATTTAATTGAAATGCAGATATTACTGAACTGTGCAACGTATTTAGTTTAGCGAACATAACCGCATTCTATAAATTGTCTAAGAAGGTAATTAAATTTTGGCTGTTTAGGATGATCTGATAGAGAGTATTTTGAGCTCCTAAACATGCTGAAATGTCATCGAAGGTTTGATTTACGTTATACTGAAACTGCAATAACTTGCTTTTTATCAATCTTTGATTTGCATCTATTGAGATATTGTTTTATTATAGTTACTGATTAATTGTTGTTGTGAGGGATATTTGAAGAGACATTTTGTGATTAACGGAATTCTGATTTGCCAAAGACAAAATTGCTTTGTCATGCCTTTCTCCGTCGTCACTATCTAAGTTCCCAATAAGCCATTTATCTGCTTTGCCAACGATATTTAAAATACCTCTTTTAGATCGCTTATGTGGTGAAATATTATTAAGCTTATTCCTAACGTTATTAATTAAATGTTCTGCATGCATCAGAACATTGCATAAGATTGCAGAAGCACTATTTCCAGCATAATATGTTGCCTCTAGGTTTAATTCTATAATTTTATAAAAATGTTCAAGATTATTTAATTGACTAACTAAAGGACCTACGGATCTTGCCGCAGGCTTTCATAAAATAGAAATGAACCTCAAGTCAATTCCAAAAACCGCGTTTAACGTCGAAAATGGCCATTATGCGTACGTACGCATGCCATTTGGGCTAAAAAAACGCGCCCGCGACATTCCGACGGGTTATGGATAATGTTTTAAAAGGCCTACAAGGGACAAAAGTGTTTAGTTTACATGGACAATGTTATCATTTTTTCCGCAAGTCTAGAGGAACACATAAAACATTTAAAACTAGTCTTTAAACGTCTAAGAGAAGCGCGATTTAAAGTACAGATAGATAAATCCGAATTCCTTAGGAAGGAGGTAGAATTTTTAGGGCACGTTATCACGCCCGATGGAATTAGGCCAAACCCGAAGAAAATATATGTTGGGGTTTGGAACCTTCGGCAACATGCACTAAAACGGAGTTTTATCCACAATACCGAAACAGAATTACTGCACTCGACGCGCGTTTCGCTAACCATGTTAGCATCATCAGTTTTAATCATCTCCTGATGATGCTAACATGGTTAGCGAAACGCGCGTCGAGTGCAATAATTCTGTTTCGGTATTGTGGATAAAACTCCGTTTTAGTGCCGAAAAAAATAGATGCAATTCAAAAATTCCCAATTCCGAAAACTGCTAAAGAAATTATATCATTCTTGGGACTTTTGGGATATTATAGGCGTTTTATACAGAAATTTGCAAAACTAACCAAACCTTTTACAAAATGCCTGAAAAAAGGCGAAACTATCGAGCACACATCTGAATTTATCGAAACATTTGAACTATGTAAAAATATCCTCTGTAACGACCCAGTTCTCCAATATCCGGACTTTGAAAAACCCTTTCTTTTGAAAACAGATGCCTCTAACTTCGCAGTCGGTGCTGTTTTAAGTCAGGGTAAGATAGGTAATGACCTTCCCGTGGGATACGCGTCCCGTACCCTAAACCCAGCGGAAGTTAATTACAGTACCATAGAGAAAGAGTTATTGGCAGTAATATGGGCCACCAAATACTTCAGGCCATATTTATTTGGAAGAAAATTCACAATAATAACGGATCATAAACCACTCCAATGGTTATTCAATTTAAAAGAACCAAGTTCGCGCTTGGTAAGATGGCGACTAAAACTCGAGGAGTATGATTATGATATTGTATATAAGAAAGGAAAGCAGAACACGAACGCAGACGCCTTATCAAGAATTGAAATAAATATGATGGAAATGAGTCAGTTGTTGGAAACCCCGGAGATGTCGACAACGATATTGTTGGGGAAACACCCAAACACGTGTAGAAACTATCGTTTTTCACCGTATAGTTTGGTGATAACACCCTGTATGTATGTAGAATGAATGAGCCGTAATTAAACACAGAATAGATTTATTTTTTATTTCATCCCGGGTACAACCCAATTTGTGCATTTAAATTAGCATATGCCCTTTCTTCAAAACCCCTTAGTCCAAACCTGAACAGACGATCCCTTAATTCGAGCCTGTACAGCAGTACTGTCTGTAGGTATAATAGATTACAATAGAGCCAACTTTCACTCGGAAAGGAAAACGTTTGTAATCGTTTTCAATTCAATATATTTTTGTCTCACTCCGCATTGTGATCAATAGTCTGTCAAATAAAGAAAGAAAACCGTTTCTACCCTTTTAATCTCAAATGAATTCGGCTAAGCGCCAACCCCCCACTTTTTATTTGGTCTGGCGCCAGGAGGCGACCAGCTCGAAGACAAATTCAAGTCAGTGCGTAGCAAACACTCATTCGCGTAGCGTAGGATCTGTCTAGTCACAGCTCTTCTAGTTTCCTCGCCAAAAACATCTGCCATGTCCTAGCTCTGTTTGAAACAAATAATTAGTTTGAAAGCGTCTTACATCCACTAAAATGTACTAGATCACTCCAGTCTGCTCTCTAACCTCTAAAAGTTCAGTTAAAACGTTCACTCGAATAGCAGTAAATCGTGCTGTTCTCTGGTTAAAGGTCAAATTCCTTTTTGGGCCAATTTCTCTTGTAGGCACAAATATTAGAGAATATTTCGTGCACCTCAGTTATCTTTATCCAAGGTTGGACAAAGACCTCCTTTTGGGCTTTTTTTAAGCAATTCTTCGAAGTCAGAACGATATATAGCGTCCCCTTTGGAAAATGGAACATAAGATGACGGACTGACATTCCTGGTCAAATTTCTGTAAGCAAGGTGAAAGCTGGATTTATGGTTTCCGTAAACACAAAAATTAATTTTGGAAAATATCTAAGTAAAATCTCTCCCCGTTGAAGTCAGGTAAAGCAGTCATAGTGAAAAGGTACGCTGTGTGAAAGTTGCTAAGTTGGAGAACAAAAAGTAGTAAAATAAGAAAGATAAAACACTCAGTTTAAATCAAACAATCAAGACTTTTTAGTAGATATCTCTAATTTTAAGAAACCTTTTTGTAATATTAGTTTTATACTTGAATGAACGAATGATGAATGATTGGAAGTTTTAGTCTAAGAATTGTACATATATGATTTCTATTTAACATAGAAAACGCTGTTCATTTATATCTATCATATTTAAATGCAATTTACACCTGCATTATTAAATTATATCAAACCGAATACATGTTTCAATTTATCTCACCACCCTATATTATACTGTCCATTAAAAGTGGTTAATTAAGATACCACACCCGTCTTTATGGTTTGAAGCAATAATAAAAGCACTTGTTTATCCCGACCAATAACATTTATTAAGGACAATTATGGTACAAGTCACTTAAGCCTACAAATATGATTCTACATAGTAGCTTTGCGCGTAACATACGCAGTCGCATGCATCTGAGAGCAGACGCTTTATGAACCCCGCAGCACACGTAAGCGAAAACTGGACTGCTGTTCGCCCGGAATCATATGCTTGCAGACAAGTGGCAATGCTGTGGTCAACTACCTTTCTTAGGCGTAGCCTTTGAAGGGTGCTTTGGTAATGATTACAGACAGATGGCAATGGAACTAGTGGATAGGTTTGAAGGAAATAAAAAGATGAGGGAGGGTGAATATGGGGAAAACAGACAGAAAACCCCATGTCACGGTTGACTAGGTTGTACACTCACACATACATTCACACATTCAGACATACACAGGTGATGGGCTACCTATTGATAGGTAGTCCTGGTGAGAGATGAATTGCAATGATAACCGTAACTTGGCCATGCTAGGCCATTCTGCCCTTGCCGGAGCACAGGAGCACAGAGACGGTATGATTGCAGTTCCTTGACTGCGGCGATTTACTGAGCTGGCTATATTTATACTGCTGCCAGGTCCTTTAGCAAGCTCCGCTCACCATGTTCAAGCGAACCCGATTGGCGGGGCCTATACTCGTTTCTCGTCGTTTGATTTCTGTGCTCCTGCTGCCTGGCGTTTTACCGCCAGGCAGCAGGGGCGGTTGAGAGTGTTCTAAAAGGGAAATTTAAAGAGTTAGGGATGGGGTTAGTTACGGGGGTCTGGGTTCTAGGAAAAAAGATGGTAATTCTCCGATCTATGGGCCCGTGTTTGGCTCTAAACTCTGGGTCAAATCTAGCGTCTGCGATGTCAATTGTCTTCGGCGAGCCGCGAATTCCAGAACTGTAAAACTTGCACATACATTTTTCGATTCATTGGCAATTCTAAGTCTAAAGCAAAATGTCAAGGGTTCCTAACCCCCGGCGAGATCGATTCTGCGCTAAGAGTTATTGTAAGGCACGTTCAACGAGATATATTTTCGGATATTTTTCTTAAAATTGAGCAAAATCTCTTGCTTCCCAAACCCTTTCGAAAATTAGCTCTAGTTATCGATTCAGATGGTTTACTTAGAGTCGGTGGTAGACTCGGAAAA
>JAEQML010077198.1:0-12985 GCA_016904865.1 Pissodes strobi
TTCAAAATGTGTATTATCCGATATGCTTACCAATAATTATATTAAAGTATCAATTTACGTTTAAATACACACAGATGTGTCAGATCTAAGACTAAGCATAAGCTTAAGACTTTTAACTCGATTATTTTTCTCGCATTAATTTCGACGAATCACAATATCCAATTATCGTGCAAAAACGGGTTTTAAGTGGTGAAATGTGTAACAGGACCGAGAATTTTTCTGTTTTTTTTATCCGGAAAATTTTTTGACAAGCATCTGTCAGCAAAAATAATTTAAAAGACATTCTCTTTTATTTTATTGGCTCAGGAATACTATATTACACACCGAGGTGGAAAGTATTTCATTCTTGTCGAGAGAAAAATAGTTATTTACCTAACAAAGGCGGAAAGTGATACTTTTCCACACACGGTGGCAGTTGTGCCACCAAGTGTGGAAAAGGCACTTTCCACACTTATGTTAGGTACAATATTTTTCCTTCTTGCCTAAACAATATGCATATTTTCACAACATTTTGTATTTTCTTGGTTTTAAAAATCAGAAAAATATTTGTTTTGACCAAACTGTATAACGCTAATAAGATATAAGCAAATTATACAAGCTATTTGTAAAAAAAGTGAGCATGCGTAAAAAGTTTTTTTACGCACGCTCAACCTATTTCAATGATTATTTCCTTCTTGTTAATTTTGACCATACACTGACAGGAATTTATATTTCATATTTAATTTTCAAGTGACAAAAGTGCCTCACATTAGCTGACAGCAGTTTTTTTGGGAAAAAAATTCGGAAAAGCATCATTTATCAATTAAGGTCGACGTAGCTTTTAAACAATGGTTTTTATGTTCCTTTTTGTTGTAGTAGCAAAATTTTACGGAAAAGGTGGTTTTAGGTGCACCAGTGGTATTACGCATTGATAATACCAGGTTAGGTCAGCAAAAGTACTCGTTTCGTTCGTTCTTTGCTTGGGTTTATCGCTATAATAAATCAATCCAAGATTGATGTTTCCGAAAGTACCCTGTATATTGAGCTATAACCTGCTGGTATCCATTGTTTTGTTGTTATGGTCCCCTGTGGTATTGTCATATATAATATAACGAGTGCATTGAAAATTATCGGTAATTTTTGGGAAATCAGCATGAATGCAGTTTGGAGCCAGAAAAAGCATGAGTGCACGTATTACCCATAATTTTCAATGCACGAGTTATATTCGTAAGAGAATTTCATGAACCAAATTTGCAATGAATGAAAATGTAACGTCGTCGTTGTCACAAAAAAGTAACTGGTGTCATATTTTCATAGATAAGGTGGAATTAAACATTTGTAATTATGTCCTTAGCAACTAAATATCAAAATAACTTTTGTCCGAGAATAACAACCGCAGAGAAGCGACAACATAAATCCCGCCCAAAAATTTGGAGTGGGAGGTAAACCGGCCAACTGTCATCTCCACGTGCTTGTCAGTTTAGTTTAGTCCGAGATTTGTTTAGTACAGTCGTCGACGACAAAATTTTTGCGTGAACGCCAATTTTCTTTGGTTTGTTTGTGTATTAATTATTATTGAAGTGTAGAGTCAGAAAAAATGAAACGCTTATCAAAGTGAAACGCTTTTCAAAGTGAACCTCCCCTTTAATTAAGCATGTTCCAGTATAGCTAGAGGGCTGAAATTTTCAGGACATCTAGCCGGGGTGAAATGAGGATCCTAGATGAAAACTGGACCCCGTTAACCCCCCCCCCCCCCCCACCTTTCGGCCAGGAGAGGGGGAAGAAAAAAAACCTAAAATAATTAATTTCGGAAGAAGGAGAAGGGTTACGGAGTCGAAATTTTTATGGTAGGTGCGCCTCATGAGGAGCCTCGAACCAAAAATCTGACAAGCGATGACCCCGTGTCGTACACGTAAAAAATTGTTCGGAAAGAATACAAGTATTATAAAAAGAAAAAAAAGAAAATAAGTTAGAGAAACGCGGTTTTTGGCAAAAAAAAGCGAAGGAGTTCAGCTACGAGGTCGGAGTTGGCAAAACGGGAAGAAAAAAATTCTATATGGAATTTTTTTTGAAAATGGGAAAAAACTGAGAAAAACGTAAAAAAATGTTCGGAAAGTTCGTAAAAGTATTATAAAAGGAAAGAAGAAAAAAAAATTATATAAAAAAGGTAAAATATTGTTCGGAAAGTTAATAAAAGTACTATAAAACTAAATGAGAAAAATAATAATAAAAAACTGTTCGGACAGTAAATAAAAGTATTATAAAACGAATTAAAAAAAAACTGATAAGAAAAAATAGAAACAAAAAAAAATAATAAAAAAGGGTCGAAACCGGGGCCAAAGTTGAGAAAAAAAACTTAAAAGAAGATTAAAAACTCAATTCCCAAGATCTCTTTCAGAAGTTGCACTTCAGTTGTGTGCTTATAAAGGTGAGGCACATATTTTTTTTGTAAAATATTTTTTTCTACTCTTATAGTAAACACTTTCTTACGTACAGTTTACTTAATAAGTAAGTAATTCTTACATATAAGTATGCGTAAAAAATACTAATGCAGAGTCGTACGTTATAATGCATAGTGTGCCACTCAAATTACGTTTGAAACCGCTCAAATCGCGAGACTTCTCGGCATCGCGTTACCTGTGCTTTGATTTTTTGGCAATTTTTATTGTTTGTATTGTTATCGGTGTCAGCAACATTTTTTAAGAGTTGATGTTCAAATCGGTAGTAATTACTAGTATTACTGGCATTTTAAAAATAGTCTTAGAAAAATATAGTACACTACTTGAATGGAAATTTGCTTTTTACAAACTCGTTCGATTACAGCCCACACTCGCTCGTGCAGTAATCTGTTTGCAATAAGCTACTTCATTCTCGTTATGTAATGTACTATTGTGAACTGTGTTTATCTTAGAAGATTAGATTTGGTTAGTTTGGGTTAGTCGCCCAATCAACTTTCGGATAGTTTCACTTAGTCTCAACTTATTATTTTCATTTGAACCGGTACCGATAACCTATAATCAATTTTGATAGATATGGCTCGTTTGGGTTAATAGTCCAATAAACTTTCGGTAAGTTTCACTTATTCTCAAATTATTTTAGTCATTTCAAGCGGTTCGTTATAATCAATTTTAATACATTTGGTTGGTTTGGTCTAGTCGTCGAATCAACTTTGGGTTAGTTTCACTTAGTCTCAGCTTATTTTACTTATTTGAGCCATCTCCGATACGCTATAAACAATTTTAATAGATTTGGTTAACTTGGGTTAGTCGATTCAACTTCCGGTTCGTTTCACTTATTCCCAACTTATTTTAGTCATCTGAAGCGGTTCCGATGCGTTATAATCAATTTTAATAGATTTGGTTAGTTTGGGTTAGTCCAATCAACTTTCGGTTAGTTTCACTTAGTCTCAACTTATTTTACTTATTTGAGCCGTCTCCGATACGCTATAAACAGTTTTAATAGATTTGGTTAATTTGGGTTAGTCGATTCAACTTTCGGTTAGTTTCACTTATTCTCAACTTATTTCAGTTATTTGAAGCGGTTCCGATACGTTATAATCAATTTTAATAGGTTTGGTTAGTTTGGGTTAGTCGTCCAATCAACTTTCGGTTAGTTTCACTTAATCTCAACTTATTTTAGTCATTTGAAGCGGTTCCGATATGTTATAATAAATTTTAATAGATTTGGTTAGTTTGGATTAGTCGTCGATTCAAGTTTCCGGTAATTTCACTTAGTCTCAACTTATTTTAATCATTTGAACCGAACCGGTTCCGATACGTTATAATCAATTTTAATAGATTTGGTTAGTTTGGGCTAGTCGTCCAATCAGCTTTCGGTTAGTTTCACTTAGTCTCAACTTAATTTAGTCATTGAACCGATACGTTATAATCAATTTAAAAAGATTTGGTTAGTTTGGGTTAGTCGTCGATTCAACTTTCGGTTAGTTTCACTTATTCTCAACTTATTTTAGTCATTTAAAACGGTTCCGATACGTTATAATCAATTTTAATAGATTTGGTTAGTTTGGGTTAGTAGTCGATTCAACTTTCGGTTAGTTTCACTTATTTTCAACTTATTTTAGTTACTTGAAGCTTAACCGATACCTACGTTATAATCAATTTTAATAGATTTGGTTAGTTGGGGTTAGTCGTCGAATCAACTTTGGGTTAGTTTCACTTAGTCTCAACTTATTTTACTTATTTGAGCCGGTTCGGATACGCTATAAACAATTTTAATAGATTTGGTTAGTCGTCCAATCACCGATACGAAAATTTCGTAACGTGAGACGAAAACATAAACCATGTCGTGATGAGACCTTGAAAAATCACTCTCATGAAACCAAAGAAGTATTCACTGCAAAAAGGTTAGAACGCGACAAATCAGTAAACTCTGAATTAAACCGTTAAATCCTAAAAGGTAACTACTATTCATAATACATTTTTAATAAAGTAAATAATAAACATGTATTTAATTACTAGTTTTATCGGTGTATAGCATTTCTTTTCCTTCATTACATTTCTCTCAGTGTATTAAACCGGTCATCTGTCACATATGACAAATTGAACTTGACTCTCCAACTTCAAAGGTGCCGACGGCTTTTGTCGCTTCTCTGCGGTTGTTATTCTTGGCTTTTGTCAAACAAGCAAGAAATAATGTGACGTTTCGGCAATATTTCGATCGATAATATAGCCCAAAATATCGCAAATTTAACGCCAGTAAATACTAGACGATCTAAGTCGTCTATATGGTTGCATTTCCAATTATTTTGCAAAGAAAGAAAAGGCATAAGTTTTGGACCGGGACACATCTGAAGAATATTTAGTGGTAATAATGAAGGATGGGGCATCCAATATGAGAAAAAAAAGTGGTGATGAATATAAGGAAGCCGTTGTAAAAACTCGAAATTATTAAAATAAAAGTACTTCAATGAATACGGTAGGAAAATAGACCCTTTTACTGATATTTCCTTCAAACCTGCAAGAGATGCTCGAAATGCTACCAGAAAAATGTTACAAAAAAAGGCCGAAAAAAGATCAACCAGCGCGGTAGCCTTTAATTATGAGCAGTTTTTGAAAATGGTCAAATTATGGGATGAAAACACACCGGAAGGGCTACAGAAGAAGTTTTTCCATGTTGTTTCTTATGAACTTGCTTGGCGTGGCGGTGAAGCTGCAAACTGTTTATTAAAATTTTTTAAGGAGGATGGGTTGAGTCGACTTGAATATAACCCAATTTTTTCGAAAACTGCCCAAGGTGGAGCTCGACATTTAACAGACAGTAAGTGGTTGATTCAAAATAAAGTAAATCTAGATATCTGCCCTGTAAGACTTTTTAAAAAACTTGTTTCTAAGCGAGGACCTAACATTAAAACGAATAGATTCTTTTTGACATCAAATCCTCAATGGCAAGAAAACGGTATATGGTTCGATTGGACGAAACGAAATTTCTAAATGGACAGCAAAATCGGCTGAAAAGGCAGGAATAACATCAGATAGTAAAGTTAAGTACACCAATCATTCGCATAAATCAGCAGTAGTTAGCCATTTATCACAAAAGGGAGTTGATGCTTCAAGAATAGTGAAAATGACAGGTCATTCGAATATAAGCTCAATCAAACCTTATCTGCAATTAAACTCAGAATTTCACAATACACTTGTGAGTACAAGGAGGGAAGCCGGAACCTCCATCGAAGGACAAATGGAGGCGCCCCATCAACCCTCGACATCAAATAGAAATCCCATTGTTATTAATTATAACAACTGTGTTATTAATTGCCAAAATTTGAATAATAAATAAATTGTATTGTTTTATAGATTTGTTTTTTCTGAAATAAGCTGAACTAAATAAATGCTTATTTCTTTATTTCATTGGCAGAAAAATTATCGCGATAATTTTTGTGACAGAAAAATTATCGCGATAATTTTTTTTTTACAATCAAATAACTATGGTGACACCTACCAAAATAGTAATTTTAATTGTTAAAACATAAATTTTTGCGGGTGAATGAAATTCTCAAATCAAACTTAGGTCAAGTTATTTTTCGCGGTTGATTTGTGTCACGTTTGCTTCAAAATGGTCTTCGAAAATGACGATTTAGAGCTTCCCGAGTGCATTCTCGACGACGCAGTATCCGCAAAAACCAACTTATTCCAGAGAAATCACGTGCAAGGTATGAAAAGGTGTATGAAGCCTTTAAAGAATGGTGCAAAACGAAGAAAACTGTGTCACACAAAGAAGAGGTTTTCCTTGCATACTTTTCATATCTATCAAATAGTTTTGTACCATCTACGCTATGGTCAAAATTTTCCATGTTGAAGCTATCCTTAAAGCTTTATAAAAATGTAGATATTGGTAGGTATTACCAATTGGTCTCTTTCATTAAACGAAAAAACGTTGGCTTCAGGCCAAAAAAGTCTAAGGTTTTCGAGAAAAATTAAATCAATAAATTTTTGACAGAGGCTCCAGATCATATCTATCTGATGAACAAGGTAGTAATAGTTTTTGGAGTTGCTGGCGCCTGCAGAAGAGCAGAGCTGGCAAATTTGCTTGTGAACGACATAGAAGAAAAGCAGGATATATTGGTAGTGAAAATTCAAGACACAAAAAATCATACCTCGAGAAGTTTTGTAGTGTGTGATCCTGATAAGGACGGAGTAAGTTACATGAACCTATATAAAAAATATAAGTCATTGAGACCAACCAATATACCTCACCAGCGGTTTTTTGTCTCCTACCATAATGGAAAGTGCTCGGCACAAGATGTTGGTATAAATACTTTCGGAAAAATACGCAGCAACATCGCTGGCTTTTTACTTCTTCCAAACCCAGAAACCTATACTGTGCACTATTTTAGGCGATCCTCGGCCACTTTGTTAGCCAATACTGGAGCAAATATAAGTACTCTGAAGAGACATGGTGGCTGGAAGAGCTCAACTGTCGCTGAATCGTATGTCGAGGAATCGGTTGCGAATTTAAAAAAAATCGCAAACCAAATTCTGCAGAATGATGATCCCTCTCCTATCCATGAAAATCAACAACATCAAGAGTCGGATGAACCTTTGTCGTCCACTTCAGTGGTAGAAACACAAGCTTGCACATCGACATCAGGCTTTCAGTGCGTATCAACAATCTGAAAACAAAACTATCGAAAAAGTGGCTGCTTCAGTTTTAAGTCTACAAAATGCTACAAAGTGTACATTTAACTTTCACGTAGTTCGTTAAGCATTGCTAAACAAACGCGCTAGGCAAGGTGCAAACTAGTATTGATCTATAGCAGCATTTAAACTTGCTTTCTATTATCGACGCCTTACGCTGCGTCCTAATTGGTTAAATTTTAGATCGCGCGAGCGAACGATATGATGATCGCGTCGTCTGTAGGGGCGATCGATCGCCACGTTGTCCAAATTGAAGAAAGTACCTTAGTTTGAGTTAGTATCAAAATGACACGAGAGCAAAACAGACGCCATATTTTTTGCAAAAACATTTTCTTAAAATATTTAAGGTTTGTAAAAAAAGAAAAACGAGACGTCCATTCAAACACGAAATATATCGTAACATAATAGAATTTGGAGAGTTTTACGGTACGTTTTACCAGATGTATGAAGAACTAAGACAAGATCCGGCTTTCTTTGTTAGCTACACAAGAATGAAAGTTGAAACTTTTGATTATATTCTTGAAAATATTCGAAAGAGTGCAGTCATGCTACTACGAACAGAAACTTTTGGAATTCCAACACAAGCAATCGCGCGATTCGACGACGAAAATCAAACTGATTTGAAAAACAAACAAGTGCGATCACGCGATTGCGTCGCGCGATTGCGCGATTGGATGTATATGACCACCATAGTTGTACCAAGTACGTTTTATTTATCATCACGTCGCTCGCTCGCTCGCGCGATCCAAATTATTTACCAATTAGGACTCGGCGTTAGTGGATATTTGAATTATATTTTGCTACAATTGGTATTGTGTTTTATTATTGATTGTTAATAACCGTTTAACTTGTTTTATTCCAAGCGTGCGGGAAAAAACTTTTACGCACTAGTGCGGGAAGTTCAACTTTCCACACGCATATGCGTGCGTAAAAAAATGTTTTTCCGCACGCAAGTAGGAAAAATGATTTACCGGTGAGGTGAACCATTTCTCGAGACAAAAATGAAACTTTTCACCGAGGTTTGTATACTATTTTATTTACAACCGTGCCTATTAAATACAAATTACTTTTTTTGTGGCAAATATAACCAACATAGTAAGACCCCTGTATAAACACAAGCTTCGCCACCATCCACAAATAAAAAAAACACCAAGTTGACAATTTGACAAATTTAAATTAGTTGCATTTTTGATAAATTGTCATCAAAAAGTATGATCGAATACAATGAGCGATTCAGAAGAAATCATTGTACTCCTCCATAATTGAGAGAAGCCGCGGAAAGCTTGGAAAAAGATTTGTTACCTAAGAAGAGCCGTGCAAGGTACGATAAAGTTTATAAAGTTTTCAAGAGTTGGTGCTCGCAAAAAGGTGTCCAGAAAGCTATTTCCGAAACTGTTGTGTTGGCATATTTTAGTGAAAATGCCAAAACCAAAAAGCCGTCGACCCTTTGGTCCATTTACTCAATGTTGCGTACTATCTTAAGTATTAGAGATAAAGTGGATATCTCCAAATTTTCAAAGTTATTGGCATTTTAAAACAACAAAATCTAGGATATAAATCCAAAAAGTCAAGCACCATTTTCAGTAAAGATATTGCAGCATTTTTGAAAAATGCACCCGACTATATGCTACCTATCAAGGTTGCACTCATAATTGGTGTATCAGGTGCATGTGGAAGTGACGAACTGTATAAAATGAAAGTGACTGATGTTAATATTGTAGAAAGTAAGGTTCATATCGAAATTCCAACATCAAAAACCTACCAGTCAAGAGCATTCATGGAGAATAATGAGGAATGGGTAATGTTAATTAAAAAATATGTTGCCCTTCGTGGAGACGTTTTAAATGAAAACTTCTTTTTGCAATTAAGCTTTGGCAAAATCACTCGCCAGCCATTTGGCCACAATTTGGTAAGTCAATTTCCCAAAAAAATTGCAGTGTTTCTAAAGCTCGCGCATTGTGAAACATACACGGGGCACTGCTTCCGAAGAACGGCAGCTACACTATAGGTAAATAACGGTGGCGACATTCTCCAGCTGAAGAGATAAGGGGGGTGGAAATCTTCCACTGTGGCGGAAGGGTACATCGACAAGTCTACAGATTCTCAGGTTAAAATTGCCACAAGAATATCTGGCGAAATTCCAAACTCCAGTACTAAAAACGTTACCATTTCTGCGCAAGATGTTCAGCGTGGGCTGACAATTTCCGTCGCAGCATATAATCAATCGACTGTTACAATTAACGTAACAAAATAATTTGTAATACTTTTTATAAATAAAAATTTGTTGAGAAAGTTTTAATCTACAATAAGAAAAAAATAATCGACTAAAATAATTAAAACACACATTTCGTTAATCAAAGAATGTTGTTATTTACTTGGGTGGAAAGTAACATTTACCTGGGTCGAAAGTCATTACTTTCCTCCCGGGTAAATGTCACTTTCCGGCTGGATAAATGATATGTTTCTTTCAAACTTTGAAAAAGTCTGAAATGTCAACATTACATACATGGTTGTAAATAAATAATCTTACCAAATATCCAAATAATAAATTATTTATTTCTACTATGTTGGGGTTTGGAACCTTCGGCAAAATGCACTAAAACGGAGTTTTATCCACAATACCGAAACAGAATTATTGCACTCGACGCGCATTTCGCTAACCATGGTAGCATCATCAGGAGATAATTAAAACTGAATTCTAAGTAATTTGGTTCAAACAAATAACATTCGAGCAAATGCAAAATATTCCTCATCAACACGGATTTTTAAAACCACTAATGCTCATGTTATCCGTTAAACCAAAAAACTAGACGCACCAGGGATATTACCCCCGATTATTTTGTGTTTTTTATCTTGATATAAATCATAGTTCTTTTTGCATATATAATTTTGATCCATTTATAAAATGTTAATATGGATACAAGAAAAAATGCATTTTATAAAATATGGCTTAGTTAAGCTCTACTTGTTTTCAAAAATACTAAGTATAAGGCACAAAGTACTTTTATGGTACCACCAAAATTTTATTGCAGTACTGAAAACCGACATAAAACCATTAAATTCCGCATTATCCCGATAATTTAGTGTATTTTCAAACTTAAATAACCGTTTCAGATTCGTGTATTGTTCATTCAGAAGTCCAAAATTAGACCATTCACTTCACGGTAATTTCCAGTTTTCCTCGGGTTTTACGATTCCGGGAGTTCTAGATTTACAACCGTGATACCTTTTCAGAAATATCTCGTTGCCACTGAATACAGCCATAAAATACACTACTAGTTTAACGTTTTTAAAAGAGCAGAACACTGCGTGATTCTTACAGAGAACCATATAAATTTTTAAATATTTGTATAGATTTTTTTTGCTTGCCATATCTACTGAACTGTTTCGAAATAATGAACTAGACACAATTACATCAACAAATATAAAAAATATATATTTTTATATTATTAGGCAATTTATACAAAAGCTTACATACATACTTTTTTCTGTCGTCATCCTGTATATACCTTAATGCGCCGATATAATTTTCCGGCTAAGGGATGCAATAAATGCCTAATAATCAAAATATACAGGGTTGTGATAAATTAAGGAATAAATTCAATATAGAGGGATGTGATAAATTAATTTAAAAAACCACACACACGTCGATTTTACTTTATTGTTGCCCATATTTTAATATAATTTGGAAGTATACAGGGTGACTCACCAAAGCGATCCAACTGTCAACTAATTATTTTTTAAGAAATTTTCCAATGAACTGAACATAACCTATAAGTAAACTTGATAGTTTTCGAGATATTAACAGACGCATATTCAAAGTTTTCCCTTTTTAAAAAATGTAAAATCTAATGATTTAATGTACTTCATCAAACGTCATGCACTTTTCTGTCTTAAGCGTTTTACGATTTTGAACTTGACATTTACATTTTGTTATTTAATAAATGAATTAAAATTAACAAGTGCTTATAGTTACTATTAACCTGTATATTCATAAGGTGTTGTACCTTAGTTTGGGTTAGTCACTATCACTATCTTGTCACTGTCACTAATTAGCACAAAACTATTCACGATGCGTTTAACTAAAAATGAGAGAATCGAATTCATAATAGTACTTGGTACTGCGGATAAGACCAAGATACAGCAACAAGTTTGCGAAATGTTTAACAACAAATATCCGCATAGACCACCCACAAATCAATCTGCATTAAGTAAAATTTAAAGAAAATGGAGAGATACCGGAAGTGTTAAAGATCGCACTGGAAAAGGTAGTTCTAGAATTTCTTGACTGTTTATTGACTTTACAAGAAAATCCACATACGTCGACAACGCAAGCAGCACTTGATAGCGACTTGCACAGAACAACAATATCAAAATATTTGAAGAAAGAAAAGTGGCATCCATATAAATTACAATTTGTTCAAGAATTATTGGATGATGATCCAGAGCGCAGAAACTAATTCTGTGAAGTTCTAACAATAACGTGTAATAATGACCCACTGTTTGTGAAAAGAATTTGTTTCTCGGATGAGGCTACATTTTATCTGAACGGAGAAGTCAACAAACAAAATTTTACACATTGGGCAAATGAGAACCCTCACTGGCATAGGGAAGTACATACACAATATTGTCAAATGTAAACGTATAGGCTGGCATTGTAAGTAATAAAGATATAAGACCATATTTTTTTAGCGAATCACTAACAGGACAACGTTAACCGAATTTTTGCAAGATTGTTTAATTTCTGCATTGGCTACCCTATATCCTAATGTAATAGATCCTGATCTCCCAAGTGAATTATTATGGTATCAGCAGGCACCCTCTCATTATGAAGCGGATGTTAGTAGATATCTGAATGACGTCTTTCCGAAGCGGTGGATAGGGAGGCGTGGTGCTATAGAGTGGCCACCAAGGTCTCCGTACTTAAATCCGCTAGATTTTATCCTTTGGGGTTATGTTAAGAACATGATATACAAAAATAAGCCGGACAGTATCGAAATCCTTAAAGAGCGAATTCGAAGCGATAAGAAATATTTCTCCATATATAGTTAGTAATATGCAACAGGAATTTTCCACTTTTCCTGTAAATGGTAGCCATTTTCAACATTTACTGAAATAGTTACATATTGTGCACAAGTTATGTACGATATTGTTACATTCTCAATTATTAATAAATTATCACTTGCTATTCTTCAGTTGTTTCATAATATTTAAAAATTTAAATGTCAAGTTTTAAATCGCAAAGTGCAAGACGTTTGATGAACTACTTTAAATCATTAGATTTTACATTTCTTTAAAAAGGGAAAACTTTGAATATGCATTTGTTAATATCTCGAGAACTATGAATTTTACTTATATGTTATTTTATATGAAATACATCTAGAATTCGAGTCCAAATCAGTCCAAAAATTTGGGGAATTTCATTAAAAAAAAATTAAGTTGACAGTTGTATAGCTTTTGTAAGTCACCCTGTATACTTCCAAATGATATTAAAATATGCGCAACATTAAAATAAAATCGACGTGTACGAGGGTTTTTAAATTAATTTATCACAACCCTGTATAAAGTATTTATAGTTAAGTTATATTATGGTGGTAGTTTTATCGGAGTTTTATATAAATCTCAACCGCTGGATGCTGAAGGAAGAAGCTAGTTTTAAGGAAGTATTGGTCATGTTGCTCGAGATAGTACGAAGTTTATATTAAAAATCAGTTATTAAAAGTAGTAACATAATTAAATTGCATTTTGTTCAGAATTGTGAAATCGAAATAAGGTCCTATTAAGTATTAATCTATTTTTTCAAAAATTTTGATGCTCCCTCCAATAATTTTCATCCTAGAAATTGCCTCCTT